>CAUYQV010108031.1:0-29020 GCA_963574575.1 Galagoides demidoff
TTTTTTTTTTTTTTTTTGAGATGGAGCCTCAAGCTATCCCCCTGGGTAGAGTGCCATGGCATCACAGCTCATAGCAACCTCCAACTCCTGGGCTGAAGCGAGTCTCCTGCCTCCGCCTCCCAAGTAGCTGGGACCACAGGCGCCCGCCACAACGCCTGGCTATTTTTTGGTTGCAGCCATCATTGTTGTCTGGCGGGCCCGGGCTGGGGATTCAAACCTGCTACCTTAGGTGTACGTGGCTGGCGCCTTAGCCGATTGAGCCACAGGCGCCGAGCCGGCAATGGTTTTCTTAGAGTGACTCAGACACACCCAGTAACAACTCTTACTGTAGTTTTACTTTCACTTAAGAAATAACATTTTTCTCCAAGCCACATGAGGTGGCTGGAAACTACCCACAAAGCAAGATCTGTATTCATAAGCCAAGGGCTCACTGAGCCTAATTGCAGGAATAGTCAGGGCGCCTTGCCCAGGCCCCTGCCCCAGGCTTGTCACTGTGTGTTAGGGAGACGCTAGGCAGCTGGGGGTGAGGAGACAATATTTCACCTTGGAAATTCAGTCAGAGCTGTGGCTTAAGCAGCCCCCCTTGATACTCACAGGTAATCACTGCCCAAGGATACTAGCCCCGTTATACTCTTATTCTAATGACAAAAAGAAGCTTTGTAAATTTTTGAAAAAAATATGACTCGTATCAAGCAGTTTACATTTCTTGATAAAATAGGAACTAAGTCAGCATAATCAAATTGGCAAATATTTAGACTAAATATGCAAGGTTTAGGTTTACTGTTTTAGCCTTCTGTAGTAAGAGAAGTGGCTGTAATGTTTAAATCTGTGTTTACTCTTGCTTCTTATATTTAATTTTTCAATAAACTTAAAAGAAAAAAAAATCTCCACTGATGGGATAGGACAGATTATTAAGGAAGAAGCTCAGCAAGGAAACAGTGGACTTCGAGAGGATTCTGGAAAAATAGACTTGACAGCCATCTACCAAAACGTTCTATGCCCAAAGTGCAGAATGTCTATTCTTCTCATGAGCACATAGAATATTTTCTTTTCTTTTTTGGCCAGGGGTGGGTTTGAACCTACCACCTCTGGCATATGGGGCTAGCACCCTACTCCTTTGAGCCAAGGCACCACCCCACATGGAATATTTTCAAAGATAAATCATAATTTTTGTATAAATCATCATTTTTGCTCACAAAAATGTCTCAAAAATCAAAGTCATTCCATAAGTATATGTAAATTGTCAGAAACTAGAAATTAATGCCAAGATGAACTCTAAAATTACAGAAAGTTATAGAAATTAAACATGATCATTTACTTGTTGTTGAATGATCCTTGGGTCAATGATGAAATTAAGTCATAAATCAAAAGATTTTTTTAGAACTAAATGACAATCACAACACAAGCCTCCCAAAATGTCAGATACCAGCTCCAACAAAGCTATGGGTTCCCTCCCAGTGGCTTGATTGAAGTGAAAGGATAAAGAAAATGAAAATTCAAGAGACAAAGAGCCAAGTGAAGAGTTTAGCTGGATCAGGAGTCTGCATGTTTTTCTTTGTGAGACTTAACACGTATGCAGTGTCTTGCCCCATGCTATCTCTGTTCTATTTCAAACACCATTGCTTTAATCATAAATCTCATGACGGAAGGCAAATAATTCTGATATGGTTCTTGCTATGCTTGCATTTTCTTAACTAAACTATTAATTTAACTACATTAATTGGATGTATTTACTTTTTACTTTTATTGCTCTAAGATATTTATGATTTTTTTTTTTTTTTTGCAGTTTTTGGCCAGGACCAGGTTTGAACCCACCACCTCCGGTATATGGGGCCAGCACCCTACTCCTTTGAGCCACAGGTGCTACCTGATATTTATGATCTTTAACACATCCCAGAGTATGGGATGGTGAAAAAGAGTCCAGGAGCAAGTCATCAGAAAAGACCCCAATGAAGCCAGCACACAAATCACAGATGTGACAATTCATACTCAAGAAACTTGTTGCTCGAATGGACAGATGCTTCTGATCCTAGCAAGGTGATGGAAGAAAAGAGATATTTTATCTCCTTATCTGGTCCAAAGCAAATCTTGCCATCTTTAACAAATTATTCTATATACTTTAACTTTACAAAAGCAGTCCCTCTCTCAGGGCTATTAGAGACCCGCACCCATCCAAGTGAGCCTAGCCTGCTTAGAGACCTCTGTGGCCTTGGAGTTGAGTTGGGGAGGGGTCACATTTCAGCAAGACACTTCTTCAGTTTTAAAGGGACCAAAACTCCAGCAGCATAGTGCACCAGGCTCAGGATTCTTCTGAATCCACTTCTCTCCTGTTTCTGTTTTCCTTTGCCCATCCTCTGCAATCATTTTCATAATTTAATTCCTAACCTACTTATAACCAACACTTGAATATTGGTTTTATGCTTATAAAATCATTATTACTAGCAATGCAAGTTCATCAAGATATGCTCTTCCTTCAAGTACTCTTACACTTTGAATGAAAATCTATGGGATGTAGAAAAAACAGTTTAAGAAGAAAGTTTATAACCTTCGATGTTTACATCAAAAAGAAAGAAAGATCACATTAACAACCTAATGAAGTACCTTCAGGAATGAGAAAATAAGAACAGCCAAACCAAAGGCCAGAAAAAGAAAAAAAAATCAAAGGAGAACTAAATAAAATGAAAAATAATAATAACAAGTAAATAAAAATAATTTCCCAAACAACCAAAGATGAACAAAACAAGAAGTTGGTTCTTTGAAAAGATTTTCAAAAAATGATAGATATCTGCTAACTTAGCTGGAAACAGAAGAGCAAGGACATAAATAATCTCAATCAGAAAGGAAAAAGCCATAGAATACATGAAAATGCCACACAAAAAAAATCCATGAATACTACAAAATTATCTATGCATCCAAATTAGAAAATGCACAAGGATAAATTCCTGGAAACACATAACCTCCCAAGCTTAATTAGGAAGAAACAGAAATCCTGAATAGAGTAATAACAAGCAGTGACATCAAGGAATTAATAAAGAAAAGCTAACAATCAACACAACCCCAGACCAGACAAATTCACACTCAAATTTTACCAGACCTACAATAAAAAAATAATACCTATCCTGCAGAAATTATTCCTTAATATCAAGAAGGAGGGACTCTCCCCTAACTCATTCTATGAAACCAGTATCACCCTAATACCAAAGCCAGGGAAGGTCACAACAGAAAAGAAAACTGGAGAGAAGTGTCCTTAATGAGCATAGATCCTAAAATCTTCAACAAAATACTAACAAGCCAAATCAAATGGATTTTATTCCAGGGATGCAAGGATGGTTAGACATCTGCAAGTCAGTAAAGGTGATTCACTACATAAACATGCAAACAGAAAGACCACAAGATCATCTCGATATATGCAGAAAAAGCATTTGATAAAAATCTAGCATCCTTTCATGATAAAAACCACCAAGAAAGTAGGGATATAAGAAACATACCTAAAAATTATAAAAGGTGTATTTGATGAACCCACAGCCAACATCATACCAAATTGGGAAAGTTGAAAGCATTGACCCTGAGAACTGGGACAAGGCAAAGGTAACCACTGTCACCATTCTTTTCAATGTAGTACTGGAAGTCCTAGCCAGAGCAATAATGTAAGAGAAAATAGTTAAAGGTATTCAAATTGAGGTGGTGCCCATACTCAGTGGGTAGGGTGTGCTGGCCACTTAAACTGAGGCTGGCGGTTCAAACCTGGCCCAGGCCTGCTAAAACAACAATGATAACTGCAGCAACAACAACAAAAAAAATAGGCATTGTGGTTAGTGCCTATAGGCCCAGCTAATTGGGAGGCTGAGGCAAGAGAATTGCTTAAGCCCAAGAGTTTGAGGCTGCTGTGAGCTGTGATGCTACAGCACTCTACATAGGATGACAGCTTGAGATTTTGTCTCCAAAAAAAAAAAAAAAAGAATATCCAAATTGGGAAAGAGAGAGTCTAACTATCCTTGTTCACCCAGGAAATTATCTTTTGTGTAGAAAATCATAGACTACAATAAAAGACTCAGAGAACTGATAAATAAATTCAGCAAGATCTCAGCTTACAAATCAATGTACCCAAACAAATAGAATTTCTATATACTCTTAAGCTATCATCAGAATAACAATTAGGCTGAGAGTGAAATCCAGGACTAAATACCATTTACAAGAGCTACAAATAAAATAGGATACCTAGGAAATACTTAACCATGGAGGTAAAAGATCTCTACAAACAGACCTAAAAAACACTAATGAAAAAATTATACATGATACAAACAAATGGAAAAACTCTTATGCTTATGAAATTGTAGAAGCTACATTGTTAGAATGCTTATACTGCCCCAAATGATTTATACATTCAGTGCAATCTCTATCAAAATATTAATGCCATATTTCACAGATCTAGAAAAAATAATTCTAGGCTTCATTTGGAATAACAACAACAAAAAAGGGCTGAATAGCCAAAGCAATCTGAAGCAAAAAGAACAAATCTGCAGGCATCACATTATTTGATTTCAAATTTACACCACAAGGATATGGTAACCAAAATAGCATGGTACTGGTATAAAAGTAGAGACATAGACCAATGGTTCAGAATAGAAAACCCTGAAATAAAACTATCTACCTACAGACAACTGACCTTTGATAAAACCCAAAGTAATATACACTGGGGAAAGAAAGCTGTATTCAAAAAGTGATGTTGGGAAAATTAGCCACACGCAGAAGAAGAAAGGGTCCCTGTGTCCCACCATATGCAAAAATTAATCCAGGTGGACAAAAGACTTATATGTAGGGTATGAATCCATAAAAATTCTAGAAGAAAGCATAGGAAAACCTTTTCTACACATTGGTCTGGGCCATGAGCTTATAACTCAGACTCAAAGCCAAATATTGCAACAATAAATATAAATAAATGATATTAATTAAATTAAAAGACTTCTGCACTCAAGGATGATAGAAAAGATAGATAATCTACAGAATGGGAGAAAATATTCACAAACTATACATCCAACAAAGAACTAATATCCAGAATCTACAAAGATCTCAACTCAAATCAGCAAGAAAGAAAACAAAAACTGCCCATTAAAGAGTGGGCAAATGACTTGAATAGAAGTTTTTCAAAAGAACATAGACAAGTGGTCAACAAACATATGAAGCAATGCTCAACATCACCAATTATCAGGGAAATGCAAATTAAAAACACAATGAGATACCACCTTGCCCCTCTCACAACGGCCCCTATAAACAAGACACAAACAAATAGATGTTGGCATAGGTGTTATGATAAAGGAACACTTCTGCACCAGTGGTGGGACTATAAATTAATGTGTCTCTAAGGTTAGAGGGGGAATAAAAACTTACTATCAGGCACAATGACCTTTCTGCCTAAGGGAATACTAACAGCTCTAGTTAAGCATTATGCAAGGTGCCCATTAAGAACAAAAACAAAAACAAAATATTTTTACCTCCCTAATACTTAGAAATAAAATAGCCTCATTAATTCATAATCAACATATGAGGAATCACATGTAATTTATTGTTTCATGAACATTGGATCAATAAAAATGTGCTTTTTATATCACGACAGTAAAATCCAGCTGATTTACACATGAGACATAGAACTTCTGTCTAAAAAGAGAAAATGAGGGAAACAGCTCTTTGGGTGCATGATTTTAAATTTTATGAAAATAAGGCAGGTGTAATGCACACACACTCTCTAGTCCCAGCTCCTTGGAAGGCTGAGGAAAGAGGATTGATTGAGCCCAGGATTTCAAGGCTGTAGGGTGCTATGACTCCCCCTATGGCTAGCCACTGCATCCCATCCTGGGCACTATAACAAGACTTCATCTTAAAAAAAAAAAAAAAAGAAAAAATACAACTAGAAAGACAGAAAAGCACTAGCCCAGAGAAGGGCAGAGGTACTAGTCATGACAGTTAATGGGGGAAGAAGTAGAATTGAGAAGAGAGCAGGGGGAATGAGGCAGAATCCAAACTATATTTCTTCAGTAAGTTATTTGGGTTATTCTATTTAAAGGAAAATTTAATCAATCTGTATTCTTCTTAAAATGTGAGTGTGGGTGATGGATCTGAAATAGCCAATGAAATTCTTTCCAGCCTTTATTACATCTAACACGAAAATTTTTTAACCAACTTATTTATCAGAGCAAAATAAGAAATGGTGGTGAAAAACTATCAAAACATAAATATTTATTTCTCCTTTGTAAGTCAAGTATACTAATAAGTGCTAATTAATGGTTATCCTATAAAACACTCAAGTTACCCTTTGTTTTTAAAACTGCACCTGCACTTCCTTTCAGTGGAAAAATTCTTTTTTCACTACTTCCATACAGGTAAATAAGAAGATTGTATTTTTATAAATACCCAGACTTTTGCTGCACTTAAGACATTCACTTAAAATACAAAAAATTTAGAAAATAAATGAACCTCAAATAGGGGTACTGATTTATCTCTCCTTAAATGTTTGAGAATTGCATTGAAAATTTAAAGAGTGCTTTCAGTGAATTTATTTAGAAAAGAAGATGTCATTTTTTGTTAGTGAAATCAATAGGAAAATGGCAAATAGATAACGGTGATCTAATTTTTAGCAACCCTAATGACTAATCACATAAAAATGAAAGGATACTATTGATACCATCTTTTGCTAATTGTATCATTCATAGACTGCCTTTGAGAAGCACAGTCTTCAGGAAATATTGAATTAGTCACAGTATAATATCTGCAGGAGAGTTGAAAAGAAGTCAGTGTTTTCCATGGACTTTAATTTCAGACTTGATAAGTCATCATTTCTCTGGATCAAGCACAGAACCTACATTTTTAACAATTACCATTTGGTAACTCTCATGCAACCCGATGAATTCCAATTCAGGTAAGCATACAATAATCTAATTGCCCAAATTTAAAATCAAAACAAACCCACATAAATCTGCTTTCTATAATGTATGATATATATATATATATATGTATGTGTGTGTATATATATATATAGAGAGAGAGAGAGAGGGAGAGAGACAGAGTCTCACTATGTCACCCTCGGTAGAGTACTGGTATGTCACAGCTCATAGCAACTTCCAGCTCTTGGGCCTAAGCAATTCTCTTGCCTCAGCCTCCCAAGTAGCTGGTACTATAGGCACCCACCACCATGCCTGGCTATTTTTTGGTTGCCATTGTCATTGTCGTTTAGCAGGCCAGGGGCCAGGCTCAAACCCACCAGCTTCAGTGTATGTGGCTGATGTCCTACTCACTAAGCTTCAGGCACTAAGCCATGTGTGGGACATTTTTAATTGTTCTATATCAACTCTTCTAGAAAGCAAGTATTTTTTTTCATTAAGCCATGATATTGAAATTAACATAACAAAATAGTCTCTCTTTTGCACCCACACATAGACACTTTAACCTATTATGCATAGGGTATTGGTTAATGTAATGAGCTGTCTTATTTAGAAATGATGACTGGTATAGTCCATAGAGTGAAAGTGCTCTCTGTACTGTAGATGTTTAATTAATAGTTAAACATTTATAATTTTTGAAACAACCACCTATGAATCATCTGTTTAGTAATAATCATGAAAGAATCTTTGCAAATATATGTATAAAACACAATGAAAATATATCACTAAAACTGATTCTACTATTTAAGACATTTTGCTCCTTGCATAACAAAAGTGATGGATTATTCATAGATTTGAAAATATCATGGATATTATGTATTTAAATATCCTATTTAGTGTCAGAACATTTCTAACATTTATGCTATTTATATATAATTTACATCTTCTTATTTTCCTTACTCCTCAAAAATTTCTTGGAGAAAATGCACAACTAAAGATAAATACAAAATAAAGTCATTGGTAATGGAGGGGGGGAGCATAAGAGCTCTTCTCTGAAGACAGGAAGAAGGATGGAAGTGGTTATGAAAATCTACAAAGCAAGTTGGGACAGTTACTGAGATTGGAAGCAAACATGTGATTTGAACTTCTTGGCAGCTAAATCAAAATAGGAAATGTGAGATTCTATCATTCTCACTATCTAGAAAGAACAACATTGTTTTGTCGGTAGAGATAAATTTCTGGAATTAAACTAAAAGAGTACTTTTTTTGTGTAACATAGTATGTGGTATCTTGAACGTAAGTTTTTTTTATGAAGATGCCAAGATCTCATTACATTTATAATGTTCTATTAATGGCCAGCTTTAATTATTATAAAACCTGCTAAAACTTACTCAGATCAATAAACCTTGTTATAGATTTCCCTTCAAGATTTATAGTCAACACTTGCCATATTACAAATATTTAAAACATTAAAAAAAGTGAAAGCAGATATTATCTGCAATCTAAGCCTGCCTATAAGTCATTATTTAGCCGTGACATTCTCATCTTCCTTTCTTGACTTCAGTTGTGTGTGTCACTGTCAGCTCTAAAATATGACAACTAGGTTCTATTCAATAAGTCAAATATTGCATAAACCTTGGTCCTTTATGTCTTCAAAAGTTCTCCTTATATTTAATAATCAGCCACACTATGTGTCTCAATTCCCAAAGAAACAAGAAAACCAACCTGTGTGTCTAGAATACCTAGTAGTTTGGGTATCCATGTAGGACTTGGGTTCTAGATGTTTCTGAGAGTGACTTGGATTAAAAAGTGAGCAACCTGAGAGAATGACAGTGTGAGGTGGGGGTTGTCTCCAGACAAGGGCGAGGCAGAGATGCTTGTTTCTATAATTTGCAAAAAGTAGTGACAGAACCTGTGACATCCATTCCTGAGTCTCACAGGACTTGGTAGTTTTGAGTTTCTACTAGAACAGTTAATGTAATATGGGGATCTGATGTGATTCCCGTCTGTACAACCACAAAATGAGATCTCTGGTAGTTATGAGACTGTCTGAGCATGGGCTGTTAGAGCGAGTTACCAAAAACTGAGTGGCCTATACACAAAAGAAATTTATGTCTTACAGTTTTCAAGTCTGGAAGACTGAGATGAGGGTGCCAGCATGGTCAGGTTCTGGTGAGGTTCCTCTTCCAGACTTCCAGCTGCAAACTAGCTCTCAGAGCTCTGATAACAGCACTAATTCCAGCCATAAGGGCTATGCCATCATCACCTAATTAGGTCCCAAATGCCCCATCTCCACATATCTTTATTTTGGAGATTATATTTTAACATATGATTTTTGAACAGACACAAATATTCAATACATAACATTTTACTCTAATTCCCCCAAATTCATGCCCTTCTCTCATGAAAATTACATTCATTCCATCTTAACTCATTCTGAAAGTCTTAACTTATTCTAGTATCACCTTGAAAGCCTAAAGTCCAATGTCTCATCTAAATATCATTTAAGTTAGATATAGGTAAGACGTAAGGTCTTATTCCTCTCAGGCTGTAGGAAACCAAAGACATTATGTGTGTCACGAATACAACAGTAGGACAATCATTGGATCCATGGGATGAAAACCATCCTTCCAAAGGGAGAAACAGGAAGGAAGAAATGGATGACAAGTCTCAAGAAAGTTTAAAACCTAGCAAGGCAAACTCCATCTGATCTCCATGATCAAGAATAATCCTCTTGGGCGGTGCCTGTGTCTCAGTGGGTTGGGTACCGGCCCCACATACTGAGGGTGGCAGGTTTCAACCCGGCCCTAGTCCAACTGCAAAAGAAAATAGCCGGGCATTGTGGCAGGCACCTATAGTCCCAGCTACTCAGGAAGCTGAGGCAAGAGAATCGCCTAAGCCCAGGAGTTGGAGGTTGCTGTGAGCTGTGCTGCCACAGAACTCTACCAAGGGTGATAAAATGAGACTCCATCTCTAAAAAAAAAAAAAGAATAATCCTCTTAGACTAGTTAGACTAGTACATGCTCTTCCTTCTGTACTTTCTGGGGCGGAATTCTTGTTTCCAGAACTACTGGAACAAGGGTTGCATCTCCACTGCTCTGGGTGGTTCCACCCCCAGTTTTGGGTATTGGCTTTGAGTACAGGCCTTGTGTGTCTTGTTGAGAGCAAGGTGATGTTTTTCCCTCCACCACAAACATTCTGTTTTCTTTGAACATACTTTCTAATTTTGTGTGATGTAGGTAGTTAGAGAATTTTCTGAATCTTTAAATTATAGTCTCTTTTTTGCTTAATTCAATCTTAAAGTCATTTCTGTCTTCTCATATTTTACTATTAACGGTCTGTAGGAACCAACTCTCTCCTTCAACATTTTACCTAGAAATTTCCTTAGAATCAGTTTTGTTGATTGCAAGTTTTAACTCTACCCCCCCAAAATACATACATATATATATATATATATAATGAACAAATTCAGCAAGGTTTTTGCCTCTTTATAATAAATATCACTTTTTTCCCCATCTTCCAATGACATCTTTCTCTTTTCTATTGAGACATCATCAGAATGGCCTCATACCACCCATAATTCTACCAGAATTCTGTACCTAATTATTTATACATTCTCTAAGACAAAAGATTTCTCTATATCTCATCTCTTTCCTTTCGAAGCCCTCACCTGAATGATTGTTGAAAGATTTTTCACAACAATTTCATTTCTCACATGCCCTTCTTCCAGCTTCTAACCATTACCCACTTCCAAAGTTGATTCTGTATTTTTAGGTATTTTTTACATTATCCAGCTCTCAGTACCAAAATCTGTATTACTCAATTCTCCAGAGAAACAGAATCAATAGGAGATAAACATAAGGAGGTTTATTATAAGGGATTAGCTCACACAGTACTGAAGGTTGAGAAATCTCACTATCTGCTGTCTGGTGACTCAGGAAAGGCAGTGATACAGTTCAAAGGACAAAGAGCCAGGGGACCACTGATGGTTTTAGTCTGGGTATGAAGACATGAGAACCAGTATCACTGAGGACAACAAAAGATCGAAGTCCCAGCTCACATAGTAGAGTTGAGAACAAACTCAATCTTCATTTACTTTTTCATTCCATTGAGGTCCTTACAAATGGGATGGTGCCCATCTACACTGGGGAGAGCCATCTGATTTACAGAGACACCCAGCAATGATGTTTACATCTGGGCATCTTCTGACCCAATCAATTTGACACAGAAAACTAACCCCCAGGAAGACCATGTACTATACATTCAGACAGCTGAAGGATGAGATTCTGAGTTTGACTTTTAGCAACCTCACCCCTATGCATACAGAATGTCAGGGTCCCCTTCAGAGCGCACCAAGTTTTCAGATTTTTTTATACGGTGTTGAAACTAGGAATTCAAATCCCTGCGCTTATCCTGTTCTTTCTCTACTTTGTCCACCGACATTAGGAATACTTAGCCAACCATGTTATATTTCTGAGCTTGAGAAAAATATTTAAAAGCATCATATACACAGTCTCCTTGGTCCATGGTTGTTAAAAGTGTTGTTTCTGAGCTTACGGTACTTAATACTTTGCTTGTTTCTACTGCCAAATTATGCCATGAACTATCAGTGCTCTCTCTACTACTGGAAACAGACTCATTAGTATCCTTAAATATAACTATATTGGTGAATAAATTCTAGAAACCCCAGAACCAGTATAGAAAACTCATCTTTAACAGTCCATTCCTCTAGAATCACTCTCAGTACCCAAATCTGTATTACTCAGTCTGTCAGAGAAATGGAACCAATGAGAAATATACATTAATGTCATACTGAACACATTAATAAATATATATATGTAGTTGTTGTTGTTGCAGTGTTGCATTTTTTCCCCAGGGCTGGGTTTGAACCTGCCACCTCCAGCATATGGGGCTGGTGCCCTCCTCCTTGAGCCACAGGTACTGCCCAATATTATATTGAACAAACATAAAACTCATCCCTAAAGAGTCAATATCCAAAATATCTTGACAAGAAAAAAAATAATATTACTGAAAGAATAATTTTATGGAGAACAGAATTTACTGATATAAGCTACTTTTATATTTCCATCAGATGATCAGGATTAGATGATAAGACATGTGTGCATTTATAAACATGCAAAATCTGAGGAGACACAGCTACAGAACAACATAGTCATTCCATAAACTGAACGTTTCTGTCCCCCCCAAATTATACACACACTGAAGACTAATCCACAACATAATGATATTTGAAGGTAAGTCTATCAGGAGCTAATTATTTCATGATGGTAGAGGCCTTGTGAACTATAGAGAAAATTGAGCCCTGTTCTTTAATGTAAGACTCACTTCCTGCTTGGGAGACCTATAGAATCACTCACATGGCTTGTGAGTTGTGTACCTGCAGGAGATCAGAAAACTGGCCTCCAAGAGAAAAAATGTCCATGTGAGGGGTGGCAATACCAGGCCTAATGGTTATGGTAAAGACTCTCTAGATTCCAAAGGTCTCTTGATGCTGGAGGCAGAGGTTGTGCTCAAGGTCTGTGGTTTTGCACAAACAAAGGTGGAGACCTTCTATCTGACCTTCTCCATGTCCTCCCTAGTCAGTGCTAATGTCAGGAAAGCAGCTTTGGTTTACTTCTTCCTTTTTTGTGATAATAAATACCCACCCAAGGTTTGTTCAGGAGGGCTCCTCCCAGAGTTCCTCAGCACCCCCAACACGTTCTCTGTGTCAAGCGTCCTTATTCCTTGCATCAACTCCCCCTCAACTGATGACCCCAAACACCTCCAGGGAATGGGGTTGCTACTCTTACAAGAAGACATACAGGAGAAGCAAGTTCTCTGCTACATGAGCGTACAATACAAAGATGGCCATCTGCAAACCTCACCAGACACTGTGTCTTCCTGCACTTTTATTTTGGAGTCACCAGCCTCAAGAAACATGAAAAATAATTGTTTGTTGTTACAGCCTCTCAGTAAGGCAAATGTGTTGTGGAAGCCCAGACTGGTGAAGACACTGATCATAGCAGGTACTAATTGCATTGTAATCTGCTAGTGGAGATAGATGGAAACTATATTTCCATCAGGAAGTTAAGATACAAGAAAGAGAATATACTCTATAAGGTTTAACAAGAGAAAAAATACCGTCAACAATAATGGGTTCCTGAAACTTACAATGGGACTTGTGGAAAGACCCTGAATGAACCTGGAGACATTGACCCTTAAATTTTGATGAGTCCTCTTTGCCAGGGGAAGAGGCTTCTTCACCCTATGTGGAAGCAGACTCTCTGCTTCCTTCTGAAGTCATTAAACCTGCATTCCCTGAGGAAATTGTAAGGATTTCACCTGAGGCAGTTATCCTGCAAGACAATGTGTATTCTTCTCAGTATCATGCCCCGAACCCCTTCTCATTCAAGTCCCATAATAAGAATCAAGTCCCTGAAATCCTCTCAAAATGACTTACAAAGCATGAACGTGAGGACGCATGCTATACACAAAAACAATGACTTGAGTTTTCCAATTTATACAGATGGACGTTCAGGGAATATGTGTGAAAATGGAATAGTAAGAGTTAGGATAACAGTGTAAGAAATATGTTTGATCAGATAGAATTTATTGATACCGGGTCACCAAGCATCAATTATTCATTTAATGTTGCAGCTCAGAAAGTCAGAAAGGGTTCTAACATTTTATTTGCTTGACTTAAACATGGGCCAAAGGTGGCCTACAGTGAAAATGCTGGACCTGCTTGATTTAACACAGAGCATAGGATCTGAAGACTTATGGAGACTAGAATGCTAGAATTGATTTGTCATTGATGACCTATTCATCTACTTTAGGAGGGTCCAGAAGACAGACTTTCACCACAATTGTAAGAAATAAATTTCAGAGAGGAGCCCCAGCACCCTTGAAGAAATCTGTGATTTCCCGTATAGTGAGAACTGAGGTCACTGAATGGGAACACTTAAATGAAGTGGGAGTAATCGGATCTGGGGGTCATGGATGCTGGGTGGTGGCACTCAACTGCCCAAGGCAAAGTAAGTGTGTTTACCATAATGACCCTCAAAGTCAAAGCAGCAATCAAAACATCTAACTCTCACAGACCTACGGCATCGTCTATTAATTCATAGTGTTCCTTGAAGTGAAATATATTCTGTACAAGCAGAAACGTTCTAGGTCAAGTGAATAAAAATCTAACCTGAATCATAGAAAAAGACAGTCATGATCCCTCCATCAATTCCCAGACTTAAAGCAGTTTACAGACTTAAAAACCCTGGAATGAAGGGGTAGCTGGATCCTCTTGAGAAGGAAGCCCTGTTCCCTACCACAAATGCAACTCAGTCCCCCTTTATCCATGGGGCATGTATTCCAAGACTCACCCCCCCCCCCACCCCGTGAAGATAGTACCAAACCCTTATACTACATTTTTCCTATACGTACACACTAATGAGAAGATTTAGCTTAAAAATTGGGGCATGGTACTATTGTGCTCTGGGGTTTAACAGTGTATCCTAGGTGAACCTTTTTTTTTTTTTCCTCCTGCTATTTATTTTTGTTTTCTTTATAGTCTGATCAGATTCAAGCTGGTTAATTTAGTTATATAATAACCTGAAACCATGGAGGAAAACACCTTTAAAGACATTGTGTCTATGGTTTGATTCACTTAGAAATTTTATTTTCTTATAACTTAAGTGCAATAAAATGTGTTTATGTTAAAAAAATAAAACTAAATAACATAAGGGTTCCCTGATCACAAGCCCTGTGATGCCAGCACGGTGAAGACATCTAAAGTGACTAACAGGCAGGTGGTAGGCAGGGTAGATGTGCTGGACAGAGGATGGATTTGTGTCCCAGAAGAATGGAGGAGGATGGCATGAGATTTCATCATGCTACACAGAATGCCATGCAACTTAAAATTTAAGAATTGTTTATTTTTGAAATTTTCCATTTAATAATTTCTAACCATGGTTGACCACAGGTAATTGAAACCATGAAGTGTGAACCTACAGATAAGGAGGGGTTATTGTCCTGTTAACCTTTCCCCCAGCTGTCTAGAAGTGGATCTACAGTTTGGGGGGTGGCTATTGGACATGATCCCTGAAGTAATTATTTATACCAGTAAACTAAAACATCACTGGGGTCTACTAGTCAGAACTGGGATGTATCAGGTTTTAGCTCAGTTTTGACTCCCAGTAGGAGGGTGCCCAAACACACGTGTGGTCATTTCCCCAGTTCCTGAATGCATAATTGAAATACACAGATTCAGCAGCTGGCAGAATCCCCACAATGGTTCCCTGACTTGTGGAGTGAGGGTTATTACGATAGGAGAATAACCACTAGAGATCTAGGGATTTAGGGAATCCACTAGATCTATCTCTAAGAAAATAGTAAACCAAAAGTAATAGTGCATTCCTGGAGGGATTGTAAAGATTTTTGCCACTAAGAAGAACTGAAAGATGCAGGGGTTGTGATTTCTACCATTCATTCTCCCATTTGATCTGTGCAGAAGACAGAAAGGTCTTAGAGAACGCCAGTGGATGATCATCATCTTAACCAGGTGGTGACTCTGACTGCAGCTGCTGGTTTTTGTTTTTTCATTCTTTAAGCAAATTAATGCATCTCTTGGTACCTCCTATGTAGCTATTGATCTAGCAAATGATTTTTTTTCTTCACACCTGTTAATAAAGACTACCAGAAACACTTCAGTTTCAGCTTCCAAGGCAGAAATATATTTTCTCTGTTCCATCTCAGGAGTATATCAGCTTTACAGGCCCACGTCATAATTCAATTCACAGGGATCTTAATTACCTTTACCTAACATAAAATATTATAGAGACTCATTACACTAATGACAGTATGTTCATTAGACCAAGTGAGCACGAAACAGTAACTACTTTAGACTTATTGGTAATACATTTATGAATAAGAGGTTAGGAAATAAATTTGACAAAAATTTAGGGGACTACTGCCTCAGTGAAATTTCTAGGGGTCCAGTGGTATGGGGCATGTAGAGCTATAGCTTCTAAGAATATGTTACATCTGGCCCCTCCTCCAATAATAAAAAAAGAAAAGAAACAGAGAACACAGTGCCTCTATAGACTTTGGAGACAACAGCTTCTTTATTTGGGTGTGCTCATTTACTGAGTGATCTGAAAAGCTACTATTGTAAGGGGGCCCCGTAAGAGAAGGATTTTCAGCAGGTCCAGATTGCTTTGAAAGCTACACTGCCACTTGGGTCATGTGGTCCAGCTGATCCAATGGTGCTTGAAGTGTCAGTGATAGATAGAAAGGAACACTGTCCGGGGCCTTTAGCAGGCCCTAGAGGTGATTTGCAGTACAGGCCCTTAGGATTTTAAAGCAAACCCCTCTCATCCTCTGCTGATAACTATTCTCCTTTTCTAAAACAGATCTTATCATGTTACTGGGCCTACAGACAGATCTTATTAACCAGGAGTCACCAAATTACCATGAGACCTGAGCTGCCCATAAAAAATTGAGTGTCATCAACCCGCCAAGCTGTAGTATTGGATTTACATAGGCAAGCTCCATCACGAAACTGAAGCATCATAGATGTGATTGAATGTGAGTAGACCCTAGGTGTCAATTGGACTTACATAGGCAAGCTCATGGTGAAACTGAAGCATCATAGACGTGATTGGGTGTGAGTAGACCCTGGGTGTAAATTGGACTTACATAGGCAAGCTCCATCACGAAACTTAAGCATCATAGACGTGATTGGGTGTCAGTAGACCCTGGGTGTAAATTGGACTTACATAGGCAAGCTCCATTGTGAAACTGAAGAAGCATCATAGACATGATTGGATGTGAGTAGACCCTGATGGCTCAGCTTACAAGAAAACGTGGCCCCAGATGTCCACAGTTGCAACTTCCACCCCCCTGACTGTCTTCTCTTTCCTAGGCTCTCCTTACAGCCTCATACGGTGTTCCCTAGCATCAGCTGACAAGAGAAAAAGATTTAGGCCTAGTTTACAGATGGTTCTGAATAATATGAATGTGTAGGAATCACGCAAAGCAGACAGCTACAGCACTATAGTCCGTCCATGGAGCATCCTGCAGGACATTGGTAAAGGGAAATACTCCCCAGGCCAGAGGGTCAGGCAGTGAAACTGACTGTGCACTTGCTCAGAAGAATAAACGAATGGCAGAAGTTCAATTACATACCATGAACTTAGAAGGGACATATTTAGAAAATAGATAAGAAAATTCCAGAAAAATAATCTAGTTCCTATTACAGCACCATATGACCAGCCAGTTTGCCACCTGGTGGCAGATTGTGATATTTGAACATTTCTATCGTAGAGAAGGCATTTTTTTTTTCTTAATGAAATAGACAATTACTCAGATATGATTTTTCCTTTCCTGTATGTGCTGCTTCTGGCAAAAACTATTATCCACATGTTTATTGAATGCCTTTTCCACAAGTGTGGTATTCCACAGAGAATTGCTTCTGATAAAGGAACTCACTTCATGGCAAATAAAGTGAGGCAATGGGCCCCCACTCTCAGATTTTCCTGGTTTTCCCATGTTCCTCACTATCGTGAAGCAGCTGGTTTGAAAAAAAAAAAAAGATAAAACAGTGGAATAGTCTTTTGAAGACTCGGTTACATGTCAACCAGGTGGCAATAGCTGACATGGTTGGGGAAAGGTTATCTGGAATTGTATATTCTCTGAATTGTGATATTCTCTATATGGGCCATTTATCCCAAAGCCAGGATTCAGGCCCAGGATCCCAGGGAAACTGGGATGGGAAATTGGAGTGGCACCACTTACTATCGTCCCTGCTGACTCAAAAGCAAATCTGTCGCTTCCTATTTCTAAGACTTTTTGCTCTGCCTATTTACAGGTCTTAGTTCCAAAGGGGAGAAGCTTCCACCAAAAGACAAAACAGTGATTCCATTGAACTAGAAGCTAAGACTGCCATTCAGCTACTTTGAACTACTCCTGCCTCTGAATCAATAGGTAAAAAAGAGTTACTGTGCTGGCTGGAGTTATTGATCCTGACTACAAAGAAAAACTAGTCTAATAGTGTGTACTGCAGGTAAGAAAAACTCTATCTGGAATCTAGGTAATCCTTTACCACATTTCTTAATATTACTATGTTCTGTGTTTAAGGTCAAAGCAAACTACAACAACTCAGTCCAATCAGGAAGGCTAAGGGCCATATTCTTCAGAAATAAATGTTTGGGTCACCCAAAGGAGTGCTTGCTGAACACAAAAGGAATACAAGATAAGTAATGGAAGAAGATAGTTATAAATATCAGCTATGACCATGTGACGGCAATAGAAATGACTAATTGTTGTATTTCCTTCTTATTTTGTTGTATGTTTGTGTGTGTATAAAATATCTCTGTTTTTTTCTTATCTCTTATTTCCTGATCATGTAACATAGTAATGAGTTTCTAACAAGGTATTTAAGTATTAAGTTTAATAATAATTGCAATAAACTACATGTTTATATCCACCTAAAATTTACATGTTGTAGTCCTAACCCCCAGTATGATGGTATTAGGAGATGAGGCCAAAAGGTAATTAGGTAATGAAAATAGAGTCCTCATGAACAGGATTAGGGCTCTTGTAAAAAGGTCCCCAGAAATCTCTTTTTCCTCCTTATATAATAACATATAAAGATAAAAGAAGTCAGTGGTCTGTAACCTGGAAGACGACCCTGACCTGAACGTGATGAAGCTGGCACCCTGATCTTAAATACCCAGCTGAACTGTGATAAATCTCTACTATTTCTTAGTCACCCAAAGTATGGTATTTTGTCTATTAAACCAAACTAATTCAATCACAGTATTTAAGTTATGAGATATGAAGAGGACTAAACATCACTCAAAGACACTATTTCCTTTTCTAGGGAAGGGGTTGGTACATTTCTTTTATTGTACACGAGATAGATGTACCATGTTAGGAGGAATTAAAGTCTTGATAGTGTCTTTATTTGGAAATTATGGTTTATGAAGACAGATGTGTGTACCAAGTCAACAAGCGGTGGACTTATAATGATTAGTTTTATGGTACTTACACATTTGATTAAAGATTATTCTGGGTGTTTCTATGAAAGTGTTTTTGCATGAGTTTAACATCCATATCAGTAGAGTATTGCAGATTGGCCTCTATAATGTGGGTGGGCCTCGTCCAATCAGTCGGAGGCCGACAAAGAACAAAGGCTGAGGTGCTCTCCCTGACTACGGGAGAATCTCCCCCACCTGCCTCTTAGCTGGAGTGTTGTTTGTTTTGTTTTGTTGCCTTCAGACTCAAACTAAAACATGGGATCTTCGTGGGTCCTGAGCCCTCTGGAACTCAGGTGTGGCATCCAGACTGCACCCTTTGTGCTCTTGTGTTTCCAGGTGTGGACTTCAGATCTTCCAACTTGTCAACATCCCGTGATCTATGTCCTTATAGGAGTGTAACTTTATGATTCTGACCCTCAATAACCTGAGAAACAGAGAAAGGTTCCTCAGATCACCTCATTTTCCTAAAAGAAAATCTCTTAAATAATGATCGCCTGAGGCTAGACGGCCCTGGAGCATTTTCAGTATGGCTTGGAAATAGACCCAGGATAGCATGAATAATTTTTAAGGTATTCAGTTATAACACCACTTAATAAGGTGCTGCCTAAAACCAAACTGATTTATATTTGTTTCTGCTGTTCCTTAAGCAGCTTAGATTTAGATAGATATAACCTGACTTCCCTGTCTATTAAACAACCAGCCTCTCAACAAACACTAGTAATTTCCATTTTGTTAATCCTTCTTCCAATTCACAAAAAATAACTTATCAATAAACAAATCATCCCTTCGATCAGCCCCTCCCTCCATCCTGCCACCAGGCACCTCCAGCACTGCACTGTTGGTGAGAGCTATTACCAGGAAATAAGTGTTTGTTCTCAAAAAGCAATTGTCCACAGGTAACAGACATGTTGGGTGCATTATAAGTTTAGTTTATAAAGGACCTATACTTTCCAGATATATTAGTTAAGCAGAGGCTGCTGAAATTGGATAGTAAGCCACATTTTTGGGCAAATTGATATTACAAATTGAATGTTAGTTTTAAGCTATCCTCATAAATCTTATAAAGTTTATATCACAAATACCTATATTAGTAATTTTTTCTTATACATTTATGATCCATATTTGTGAGTTTTTACATGATTTCATTATTTTGTGATTTATCCTCAAAATTAGATTTTTGGGAGATTATATATAAAATTATATATAAAATTAGATTTTTTATATATCTATGATAGATAATTATAAACCCAATTGTTATTTTACAATATTGACTGGTCTGATACTTCCTTAGTGGAGTGTTATTACCATCATGTACATAGTATAACATAGAATCCATAAAATGATGCTTGGAAAATCCCGAGTCTCAGCCACCCCACCCTCTCATTAAATAACAATGTTAAATAAAAATAATTTGTGTGGCACTTTTAAAATTTTGAGTATATTTATTTGATACACAACAATTCTTGTTAGAAGTAGTGTCTATAAGTAAAACTAGCAAAATTTAAGATAACTCTTAACACTCAACAGGTTATTTTACATGTATTTTTATTATAATTAATTAACACTAAAATAACTTTTTCTTATAACTGACTACGGATGTCATTCTTAGTCTTTCCCTAGTCACTGGAAGTTATAGCTCCAAATGAAGTTGTAAGCGTTGGAAACAGTGTCCAGAGTACATGCCTGTTATTTTCCTATATTTTAGGGAGATCACCCTGGGTGTAACTTGATGAATGCTTGCGGCCGCATACCTCTGAGAGGCCACACCAAGGTACATTTAAATGTGTAATCTTTCTTGTATATGTCAGTATTCTACTTGAAATCTCAACCAAAAAGGATTGGGTTTTGACGATTGCATAAAGCATCAGAAAGAAAATCATACACACTTCTGCTAGTCACGATATCCTAAAGATAACAGGTACAAATTGAAAGCCAATGGGTTCGTGCACATCTTCCTTTGAATATCCGTGCCACATTAAGCAGTTTCTGTAGTTTCTTCAAGTGAGAACTCCATTTTTAGATAAATTGTACTCCTAGCTTTTATTCTTCTGTAACTTATACTTTGGTATTTCTAATCTTGTTTGGTATTGGGGTAATTAAAAATATTTAACCAACTGTGTATGTTAAATTTCCCTATCCATTCACCTGCTGCAGGACGCTTAGTCGGAGTCCACGCTTTGCCTGTTGTGCTGCTGTAAATGTGGCCGTGAGGACGTTCGGCAAATTGATCTCACGTGCTCTGTGTATACGCAATGGACACGATTCAGCTGTGTGATGAAGGAACTTTTATTTTTTCTTATTCTGAAGTGAGTCAGACACAGAAAGTCAAATACTGTGTGTTCTTACTTATACCTGGAATCAAAAATAATTGAATTCATAGAAACAAAGAGAAGAAGGGCGCTGACTGAGGACAAAGACAGGAGAAAGGGGAGGGGATGGTCAAAGGGGACAAAACCTCACACATGGCAGGAATATGCAGTATATATTTTTTGAGTTCTATTGCATGGTGTGGTGAATATAGTAATAATAGAGCATATTACCATAATTGCTAAGATAGTACATTTCAGATGTTCTCAGCACCAGTTATTTATGTGGTGGATATGCTAACTAGTTTGGATTAATTACTCCACCTTGTACTTATAAACCCTCATGTTGTACGTAATTGATGCATGATTATAAATTGTCAATTTATTTTAACAAAAACAATTCTACAGAAAAATACTTTCCAACAAATTACTATCTGAATAGAAAATAAACTAAGATTAAAAACATTAAATTGTCTCTTAAAATATCTCAAAGTAGGAGAAATAGTAACAATTTTTTAAGTGAAACAAAAATGAGTTGATAATATGTGAGCAGGTTTTAAAGTTTTTATGTGTAGTCTTAAATTTTTTATTTAACCAATTGACTAGAGAATAGGAAACTTGGTGAATATAGTCAGTTTTTGTTTTATAAACATCCTATAATTTCTAGGGTTGAATGAAATAATACAATTTTAGTATCAAAGTGATATCATAGATGTTAAAAAGATCACTAATAATTGCTTTTTTTTTTTTTTTGAGACAGAGACTCACTCTGTTGCCCTCAGTAGGGTGCTGTAGCATCACAGCTCACAGCAACCTCAAACTCTTGGGCTCAAGCGATTCTCTTGCCTCAGCCTCCTGGATAGTGGGGACTATAGGTGCCCACCACAACACCTGGCTATTTTTAGACACAAGGTCTCACACTGGCTCATGGCGCAGGCTGGTCTCAAACCTATGAGCTCACACAATCCACCTGTCTTGACCTCCCAAGTGGGAGGATTACACACGTGAGCCACTGCACTCGGCTTTCTTTTTTCTTTTTTTTTTTTTTGAGACAGAGTTTCAAGCAGTTGCCCTGGGTAGAATGCAATGGCATTATCATAGCTCACAGCAACCTCCAACTCTTGGGCTCAATAGATCCTCTTGCCTCGGTTTTTTTCTATTTTCTTTTAAATAGAGAAAGGGTCTCGCTTTTGCTCAGGCTGGTCTTGACTTTGTGAGCTTTCTAATAATGGCTTTCCATAAATACATCTGACTGCTTCTATATTTTTGGACATGATCTGTCATCTTAGTTATAAAATACATGATTTAAAAATTTTATATCCATTAGTATATTACACTTTCAACTGCCCAAAGCAATACTGACGTTTTCTTCTGTAAAATTTAAAATGAACTGTACTCTATTCTAAAATTTCGTCCTTGCCTACTCATCTGTAAAATACGTGCCTCAGCCTTGTCAATCAACATTTTCCCATCAAAATTCTATAAACAATGTTGTACTTGACCTTCCGCTTTGACGACTACAGTCCTATTCTGTAGTAATTTTTATTGTTTTGTAAAATATTTTTAAGCTCATGATATTCAGCAGGGTACATTCATGTTCACTCTCAATTTCAGATAATAATTTCAGTGTTTTAAATAGGTTCGAAACTGGTTTTACATTTTAGCTTTATTGTATTTTAGCATTTGTTTTCATTTAGCAATATCAATAATCAATATGTTTGGCAGTCCAATGTCTTATCTGTTAATAACACTTCCTTTTACAATATTCTGCATGTTAATTAAAAATGTTCCAAATTTATTCCTCCCATTACGGATCTGACCTTTGTGACATTGATCCCACTCTCACTGTTTCTTCTGTGTATTCATACTGCCTGTAATTTCATTCATATCTTTTTTACTTTGCATCCATTTCTCACAACTTTTTTCACTTTATGCTTTTTTAACAGAAAATATTTACGTCACACTAGTTTCTTTCATGTCAAACAGATTTTGTCAAAAAGCACTTCTGAGCTTCATTAATGATGTGTTTCCACTTTTATTTATGATGCAAACTTTGGACCTCACTTGATAGGTTAAGTGAATAAGTTTGTATGAGTAGAAACAAAAACAATCTTATAACTGCATATAAAATAGATTATTTTCATTTCAATTTTCTTGACATTTCCATTAAAGTTTACACAATCTAAGCTTCATAGGCTGAATGTGGTCACTGTTTTCCAACAATTCAATGAATTATCACTCCTAGAAGAATGGAAAGATCTAGAACCATTGGTATTCCTCTCAAAAGGAATTAGAACACAGCTCATGTCCTTGTCTGGGGTGCGGTTATGGCTGTTTGGTCTCTGTGCTGATGCATGCTCATATTGTGGGCTGTGCCTAGCTTTGGCTGCATACTTTGTGAAGGATAATCTCTGTCAGATAATGGATAATCCACTTTACTGAAAAAAAAAAGAAAAATAATAGCTAGTTGGGAGGCTGAGGCAAGAGAGATAATTGCTTGAGTTTGAGGTTGCCACGAGCTAAGATGTCATAGCACTTTACTGAGGGCAACACAGTGAGACTCTGTCTCAAAAAAACAAGCAAACAAAAATCTAGCCAGATTTCATGCTTTTTATCCTCCTAAAATTAACTCATATGGATATCCTAGCTTCTACAATAATATGCTTTAACTGCCTCAGTTACAACACGAACAAAGCTTTTTTTGAAGTTGGTAAAAAAAAAAAAAAGGAGTTAGGATCTCTCTATTAAATAGACCTCAAGAAGATACAGTATTTTTAAAACTAATTTTTACCGTGTATGCTTATAACTATTAAGTTGACAAATTATTATCTCTTATAATTTTCATTATCAGGCTCAGTGCCTGTAGCACAGTGGTTATGGCACTAGCCATGTACATCAAGAGTGGCAGCTTCGAACCCACCCCAGGCCAGTTAAGCAACAATGACAATTGCAACAACAACAACAAAAATAGCTGGGCATTGTGGAGGGCACCTATACTGCCAGTTATTTCAGAGACTGAGGCAAGAGAATCACTTAAGCCCAAGGGTTTGAAGTTGCTGTGAGCTGTGAGCTGTGACGCCACGGCACTGTACTGAGGGCCATATAGTGCTACTCTGTTTCAAAATAATAATAATAATAAAATAATTATCATTATCTATGCTTCTTGCTTTACAGATATATTCAGCTTGAATTTTGCTGATATAACTGCATATATTCATTTTGGGGGTATAAATGTAAAAATTATGACACAACTAAATAGTTTTAAATGTATAATTGAAGGCTGGGAACGGTGGCTCATGCCTGTAATCCTAGCACTCTGGGAGGCCAAGGCCTGAGGGTTAGAGGGATTGCTTGAGCTCAGGAGTTGGAGACCAGCATGAGTTAGAGTCCCTAAAAATAGCCAGATGTTGTGGTAGGTGCCTACAGTCCCAGCTGCTTGGGAGGCTGAGGCAAGAGGATCACTTGAGCCCGAGAGTTTGAGGTTGCTGTGAGCTGTGATGGCACAGCACTCTACCAAGGGTGACAAAGTGAGACTCTCTCCCCCCAAAAATGTATAAATTAATCTCTATGACCTTACATGATACTTTGTATCAACATGAGTAACTATATATATAGAAAAATAAATAGATTGTATACAGATGAATGGATAATACATAATTTTGTTAGAGCATATTTTAAAACCTCTAAATTATTGTTAGAATGTTTATGGAGCAATAAGCTTAGATTACTCAGTAACTTACTGTAATACATCTGATAAATTCACATTTCTTTGTGTTCATATAGTAAAAGGTACTCTCCTCCTAACTAAATGAAAACACAGTGAAATAGTATCTTGAAAAGCAAACTAAACTTTCTTTTCCTTCTTTTTAAACATATGCATATTTTTTGTGTTTGATGTTTCCTGGCCATATTTTAGGTCTGTGTGAATTGAAAAAAAAATGCTTTCCACCTTATCTTCTGATGTGACACAGATTATAGTCAACCTTTTTTTTCCACTAAAGGTCTGATCAACATTATATTCACTTGAAAGAAAATTGTTCCAAAAATAATTTTTTTTTTTTTAGATAGTCTCACATATCACCCCGAGTAGAGTACTGTAGCTCACAGCAACCTCAACCTCTTAGCTCAAGCAATCCTCCTGTCTCAGCATCCCAGGTAGTAGGGGACTACAGGTACCCGCATGACACCCAGATAGTTTTTTTTTTCCTACTTCTAGTAGAGCTAGGGTCTCATTCTTGCTCAAACTAGTCTTGAACTCCTGAGCTCAAGAAATTCACCTGCCTCAGCCTCCCAGAGTGTTAGAATTACAGGCATTAGCCACTCCACCAGTCTTAAAACTCTAATATTTATCTACAAAAATAATGTTAAAAGTTACTGTTCATCCTCAGATATCTATCTTTTCCAAAAATGGAAAATATACGATAAATTTTAAAACAGACAGAGCAATGGAAGATTGTATTTGAAATCTGTAATTTTTGGATACATTTTGTGGCTCAATTTTCTGAAATATTTTATAATTTTTACTATGAAGAGTTTGTCCATTTTTTTCTCTAGTTTTTACAGAATTTGAATTAAAACCCTTCATTTTCTTATTTGTGAGAGCTGACCAGGATTACATTTAAATTGTAGCCAAAGTAAGAAAAGATAAATTAGTTACATTGTTTTCTGAGGAGTACACACACACACACACACACAAAGCATCTTTTCTTCGCTCTTGCATTTAGGTTGCTGTTTTGTGATAGTTTTTAGATTTAGTCCGCATTTTTGAAGCTTGTACAGATTAGAAATCTCTTAAGAAGTGCCCCAACAGCAAGAAAAGCCATGTTATCTTCTACTCATAAAAAAGACTGAATCGGAGAAGCGCTTTCCTTCCCGAGCTTTTGGAGGCTTGTTTATATAATGTAGCCCCAGAATAACATTTTTAAAGAAACCAAAAAACTACAAAAATATAAACAGTGTAGTGCCAAACCACAGGAAAGTTATTAAATGACAGAAAATGTTCTAAATGTACAAATCTAGAAATATTACCGGCATTTCAAAACAGAACATCGGACAACTATATTATTTAACCAACAATAATATGCAAAAATCAAGAGAATAAACTTCCCCAGGTATTGCTGGAATTTACACAGCGAGTACCAATATGCATGAGGGTGACCAAATTGGTTCATTGACACCTTCGGCCTCCACCTATCAGGAAGTTCCCTGAGCTAACACCTCAATTTCCCAGGGGTAGCAAGGCCATTGGCTGGCAGAAAGGAAATTCTGACCCACCTTCAATCATCTTCCCAATGACTCCTGTATCATTTCTCATAGGAATGATAAACACATAATTATGTCTGTATTTGCAACCAAAAAATTCTAACTGAAATAATGGCACTTTCAAACTGCTATCTGTTTATTTAGGTCTCTGTTCTCATTTATTTTCATTTAATTATTTCTCAGTTTCTTAATAACTAAAATTATTGTACAATATGCATGTATGTACATATCACACTTCAATTGAACAATTTGGTTTCATCAATTATTTCAATCTCTGCAAATGTAGCTGTGTCTCGTTCTTTTTACTTCTTTAATGGCTATCTTGCATTTCGTGGCATATTTTAAGCCTCTAGTTTTATCCAATTCATCCTTCAAGGCTCAGTTTATATATTACATTTTATAATGCTACAGGCAAAATTATTGGCTATCTATTAACACAGATTTTACATGGAATTTTAAACAAGGATTTCTACATGTTTTGAATTAATTATCAATACCCAGCAAGCCCTAGAAATATTTATATTTTTAAAACTTAACATAGGAAATCTTTTTTATATATATATATATATATATTTTGCAGTTTTTGTCCAGGGCTGGGTTTGAACCCACTACCTCCAGTATATGGGGCCAGCGCCCTGCTCTTTGAGCCACAGGTGCTGCCCCCAACATAGGAAGTCTTTAATATTGATGGAATTACATTATCTTTGTACTTGAAATTCATAGAAATGAAAACAAAAAATTCTCCATCATGAGTAACAATAATTCTTTGAGAGCACTAAAAATATTTTGGATGAAAAGGGAAGAAAAATATTATCAAAATAAGTTATCGGTGACATGCCACCTAGTTATGCAATGCGGCTTCTCACATTGAAATTGAGACCTCAAATTTTTAAATATTTTATGGCCTTGGGCTGCTTGACATTTGATTAAAAAATAGTGGAGTTTAATAGTTTTATGTTGGTTTTTTAGTTTGTATTGGCACTGGATTATTAATTGGTTTATTTATTTATTTATTTTTTGCATTCAATGGGAAAGTTCAAGAAATTAAATTGTATACAACCTGAAGCAGCTAAGAAAAATTTATACCCTGGTAGTAATCTCATCCCCTTATATTAACACACCAGATTTCTTCCAGAAAACCGAAGATCCTTTCAGTATTTCTCCTTACAGCAAAGTGGGATGAGTATTTAAAGGGGGAATAAAATACCAACCTGTACACAATAATAAGAAAATTGAAAATGAAGGTGCTTTATAGAGATTACTGTCTGTAGCTTAGGACCGGCAACCACATCACCTTCAGCTACTTTGGCACAGACTGGCTGAAACCCTTATTACTTGACTCATTTGCTTTGGAATCCTCCACAGTGTGAATGGGCCCAGCATAAGTGATAAACATGTCAATGCAAATATTTCACATATGAGATGAATGTGTTTGGCCAGCTCCCTGGGGAAGCTGATTTGTGTTACTTATGAAAAGCAGCTCATCCTCCTTATTACAAGACGGTGATTTTATAACACTTTAATATAAATGCTTGACCTTTAGAAATCTAACTCTTTTGGAGAAAATCCCAGATGTGCATACAATTAGAACCAATGTTGACTATTTTGTGTTGCCAGATCACTAATTAAATTCCTGCATGTAACCTTTTTCTTCCTGAAATTCAACATTTAGTAAATTATTTTATAATTATGCAAACAATGTTTTGTATAGCTTTTGCATTTTAATGAGTTTAGGGGAAACCACTATTTAGAATTGAATCAGAATCTGAAAGAAAAACGTGTTGTACTATAGTAAAGAGGGGCCATCTAGATAATAATGCATGCCATGCTACCTTTCATGAGGCTAAAATCCCTTTGCCATTTTAAAAGTCACAAACAGTTTTTTCCCTCGTATAGCCTTTCTTTAAATATTACATTTCAATAATGTTTCTAGCCTTTGGTTAGGTCAGCCTTCAATAAGCTCAAAGTCCAAGATCCAAGCAGACAGAAATATAATTCCCATCTACAGTCCCTTCATTTCATCAGACACTGAACAGAGTACTATTCTAGCAATAGGACTACATGTGTGTTAATTACTAAACAAAATGAAATTTATGTAGCAATAGAATAATTATCATAATATATTAATTTTTTCAACTGTTAAATAGTTTCACCCCCCCCCCAGTCCATTTTCTGTTCAGAACATAATCAGTACACATGACCTATAGACAATGACAGACAGATTTATAAAGGAATCCTATGAGTAGGGACCTCAAGTAAATATGTTAAGTTGTAGTACTATGGGAGATTTTTGGTATTTTAGCTAAGCGTTTTGCTAAATCCTCTGTGCCAGGCTGGGCCCAGTGACTCACCCTTGTAATCCCAGCAGTCTGGGAGGGAGGTCAAGGCAGATGGATTGCTTCAGCTCACAAATTTAAGACCAGCCTGAGAGAGACCCCATCTTTATTAAAAATAAAAAAAACTAGCCAGGTGTCATGGTAGGTACTGGAGGCTAAGGCAAGAGGATTGCTTGAGCCCAAGAGTTTGAGGTTGCTGCGTGGTATGA
>CAUYQV010108034.1:0-12331 GCA_963574575.1 Galagoides demidoff
CTGTGGTCCCAGCTACTTGGGAGGCTGAGGCAGGAGACTCGCTTGAGCCCAGGAGTTGGAGGTTGCTATGAGCTGTGATGCCATGGCACTCTACCCAGGGGGATAGCTTGAGGCTCCGTCTCAAAAAAAAAAAAAAATTCATTTTCAGATTGTTCATTGCTAACATATAAAAATAGTTAATTTTATATATTGACCTTGTATCCTGAAAACTTGCTAAGCTCATTTATTAGTTCTAGAGGTTTGTTTTATTTTAGTGATTCTTCAGGACTATCTCTATATAAAATTTCATCTGATAAAATAGTTTAATCAAGTAGTTTACTTTTTCCCTTTCAATTTGAATGTCTTTCACTTCACTTCTTTACCAATTATCCTGGCTAGAACCACCAGTACCATGTTGAATAGAAGTAGTAAGAGCAGACATCCTTGTCTTGTTTCTGATCTTAAGGAAAGCTTTCAGTCTTTCACCATTAGGTATAATGTTAGCTGTGTGTTTTTCAAAGATGTCTTCTATCAGGCTGAGGAAGTTCTTGTTTAATCCTAGTTTGTTTGAGTATTTAATTATCATAAAGGAGTGTCAAATTTTGTCAAATGCTTTTTTTGTGTCAATTTAGATGATCATGTGGTCTTTGTCCTTTGCTCTATAAACACAGTATATTAACAAATTTTCTAAAATGAAATCAATCTTTCAGACTTTTTTCATAAGAAAAAAAGAAGTACTTTTGGTGTGGTGCCTACAGCTCAATGGTTAGGGTGCCAGCCACATGCTCCAGAGCTGGCAGGTTCAAACCCAGCCCACCCAGGTCTACCAAACAACAATGACAACTACAACAACAAAATAGTTGCGCATTGTGGTGGGCACCTGTACTCCCAGCTATTTGGGAGGCTGAGGTAAGAGAATTGCTTAAGCCTAAGAGTTGGAGGTTGTTGTGAGCTGTGACATGACACTGTTACTGAGGGCAACAAAATAAGATTCTTGCTTTTTTTAAAAAAAGAAGTACTTTTGACAGAGAATTCCCATATTCTATCACCAAAACTATTAAATCAATCTATACCTGTACCCATAAACTCTGCTTTCACTTCCAATTACACTGGATAAACTGTCCACAGGGCTATGTAAAACCAACTTTTCAATTTGACCCTGAATCCTAATGCCTTTTGCCTAATTTCAGGATTCCCTTCCTGTTATCTCCTCTGAAATATCATATTTTCCCTTTCTTAAAAGATCATTCCACTCAGTATAGAAATATGTATACTATAACATTTCTCACTTGATTATTTCTAGACTTGGATATCAGAGTTTCTATTCAACATCTTTATTTGGTTATTCACTAAATATCCATAAGATATGGGCAAAACCAAACTCCTAATTTCCTCCTCCAAACCTGCTCCTGCCCCAGTGTTCCTGCTCTGAAAAAATGAACACCTCATTAACACATTTGCTTGAGGCAAAACCTTGATTTCACCTGAGTCTTTGTCTTCCTCTCACATTCCAACAAATCTTATAGGTTCAATCTTCAAAATATTCCCAAATCTGACAGCTACTTTACCGCATAGCTGCCACTACAATCCAAGCAAATGTTAAATCTTGGCTGGAATAATGCAACAGTCCCCTGCTTAGTCTCCTTGATTCTATTTTTGCTCCTGTCTCTCTCTAGACTATTTCCCACATAGTAGCCAGAGTTAGATTATATCACTCCCTTATTTTCAACTCCTCCATGGCTTTTCATAATATTTAGAACAAAGTGCAAAACCTCCACATGATCTGATCACTGTTTCTCTCTTCTTTTCTCCCTGTTGCTTACTCTAATTCAGTTGTGTGGCTTTCCTGCCAAACACACTAGTGATTTAGGGTCTTTATATTTGTTTCCATTACCTGGGATGACACTTCAAATATCACCTCATGAAGTCTCCCTTGATTTTTCTATTTAATAAACTCTCTCCGTCTTCCTCTCTTATAGTCACTTTCCATCCCCTGTTCTTGCCTCATTTTTCTTAAATTTTATTTACTACCTGTTTCTCTTATAAGAACATAAGCTTCAGGAGAGTACATGTATCCTCAGCTTGCACAAGAGCATCTGTGGCTGGGCATGGTGGCTCATGCCTGTAATCCTAGTGGTCTGGCAGGCCAAGACAGGCAGATTGCCTGAGCTTACTGCTTTCTAGTATTTATAATGTATGAAGATATACACATAACATACTACAGCTATAGCATAAAAGAAAGGAGAGGGGAGTCAAATATATATGACTAGGCTGTTATGCTTTTTGTAAAGTACTATTAATTCTAAGCAACTATAAAAAAATCTACTTTCCCAAAGCAACCACTAAAAAGACAAAGAAGTATAGCTTTAAGAAAATAAATTAAAATGTAATTCCCAATGTGTTCAAATAATCGAAAGAAGACAGCAAAAAAAAAAAAAAAAACCCAGGGAAGAACCCAAAAAGGACAAAAACTCAATAAGATGGACCTACTGGTATGCTGTCTACAAGAGACAAACTTTAAAATTAAAAACACAGGCCAGGCACAGTGGTTCTTGCCTATATATTAATTAATCTTAGCACTCTGGGAGGTCAAGGTGGGTGGACTGCCTGAATTCAGGCGTTTGAGACCAGCCTGAGCAAGAGAGACCCTGTCTCTAAAAAAAAAAAAAAAAAAAGCCAGGTGTTGTGGTGGGTGCCTGTAGTCCTAGCTACTAGGGAGGCTGAGGCAAGAGGATCGTGTGAACCCAAGAGTTTGAGGTTGCTATGAGCTATGGCACAGAGAGAGAGACTCTATCTCAAAATAAATAAATAAAATAAAAACACAGGCTGGGCATGGTGACTTACACCTGTAATCCTAGCACTCTGAGAAGCCAAGGCAGGAGGATTGCTTGAGCCCAGGAATTTGATACCAGTCTGAGCAAGAATGAGGCCAATCTCCACTAAAAATAGAAAAACTAGCTAGGTGTTGTGGCAGTGCCTGTAGTCCCCAGCTACTCGGAAAGCTGAAGGAGGAGGATCGCTTGAGCCCAAGAGTTTGAAGTTGCTATGAGCTAATGATGATGCCTCAGCACTCTACCCAGGGCAGCACAGTGAGACTCAGTCTCAAAAAAATAAGAAACAGGCGGGTGGGGAATCACGGAGTGTGATACATCTCTTGGGGATGGGACACAATTATAAAGGGGACTTTATCTAACAAATGCAAGCAGTACTTTGTACCTACCCTCAATGATTCCCCAACTATTAAAAAAAAAAAGCAGAAATTTGCACACACAGAGTAACATCAAGATGTGTGTGCACAGAGGAAAGAACATGTGAGGGTAAAGCCTAGAAGACAGCAGGCTGCAAGCCAAGGAGAGGGCCTCAGAAGAAACCAAACTTACCAACACCTTGATCTCAGACTTCCAGCCTCTAGAACTATGAGAAGTAAATTTATGTTATTTAAGCCTCCTGGACTGTGGTATTTTGTTATGGCAGCCCTAGCAAACTAACATGCCAACTCATCACCACTTACAATGGTCTCTGGCATATAGTAGGTGTTGACATTTTAAAAATGTTTGACAAACATTTTTAAAATATGGAATCAGCAAAATCCCCCACCCCCATGCTGATAGCAGTTCATGAATAATTGATGTTCATTTAGAGCATCTGGTTTGTTTTCCTGGTGTCCATCTCATCAGGCCCCTTCCCACCTGCTGGGGAAACACTTAGCATGGACACCTCACCCTTTCCACAATGCACATGTGAGAGTCAGAAGAAGCTTCTGAATCCAATATTGACAGTGTGTTTGTAACCTGGAATGTCCTCTATATTTTGTTACAGGGAACAAAATTCTATGTCATATTTCAAATAGAGTTTTGAGAAAGGAAAAATTAAAAAGAAATAAAAAAACAAGAAACAAACAAAAACAAAACAGATCAGTTAAAAGTTAATGAATGAAAAAAGAGGTAACAGGCAGATAGTAGGAATAAACTAGAAACCATATCTAGTTGTCCAATCAGGTAATATACCCGTCAAGAGAAAGAACATTACCAGAGATAAAACTGGAAGTTAAACACTCTACTTACAAGTTGGCTCAACATTTATACGAAATACAGAATACTAGAATATCCACTGTAATTTTGAAAAAGAACAAGAGAACTTAACACTACCTGACTGAGATTAACTATGAAGCTATTATAACCAAGACACTTACGGTATGGGTATAAGGATAAATAGATCAATTAAATTTAACTGAGAACCTGGACAAGAACCTTTACTTATAAAGTCAGTTGATTTTCAAAGGCATCAAAGCAATCCAGTGAGAAAAAGAAGTCTTTTAATGAGTTGGGCTAGAATAACTAGATATCCCTATGTAAGAAATAAACCTCACCTACTATCTCACACCATTATTTCAATGAAAGTCAATAAATGTAAACAGAAAACAATAGCCATAAAGGACAAAAATTGATAAACTAGACTATCTTAAAACTTCTTTTCATCAAAATAATCATTAAGAAAATGAAGAGGAGGCCAGGTGCTCATGGCCTGTAATCCTAGCACTCTGAGAGGGCAAGGTGGGTGACTGCCTAAGCTCACAAGTTCAAGACCAGCCTGAGCCAGAGCGAGACCGTGTCTCTAAAAATAGCCAGGTGTTGTGGTGGGCACCAGTAGTCCCAGTTACTTGGGAGGCTGATGCAAGAGAATCACTTGAGCCCAAAGAGTCTGGGATTTCTGTGAGCTATGACTCCACAGCACTTTACCGAGGGTGACAAATTAAGACTCTTCCAAAAACTAAAAAAAAGAATAGGCAAGTCACAGACTAGAATAAAATATTTTAATAACATATATTTGATGAATAACTGGTATTCAGAACATAGGAAGAATCCCTCTTTCAGGCTCAGTACCCATAGCACAGTGGTTACAGTGCCAGCCACACACACTAAGGCTGGTTCTGGGCCAGCTAAACAACAATGACAACTGCAACAAAAAAATAGCCAGTGGTGGGCGCCTATAGTCCCAGCTACTTAGGAGGCTGAGGCAAGAGAATCACTTAAGCCCAAGAGTTGGAGGTTGCTGTGAGCTGTGATGCCACAGCACTCCACTGCCATTATGTTGAAGGCAACATAATGAGACTGTCTCCAAAAAAAAAAATCCCTTTTCAAAAATAAAAAGTCAAATAATTCAATTTAAAAATGGACAAACCATTTGAACAAATCCTCTATAGCCCATAATCACATAAAAAAATGTGCTCACCACAATTAATCATCAAAGGAATGGATATCAAAACTACAATAAGATACCATTACATACGCACTAAAATGGCAAAAATTTAGAGGTAAAAACCCAGAGAATACCAAATGGTGGCACAGATGTAAAGCATCTAAAACTCTCAAAAATGGAAAAGGTTTGTATTTATAACCTAGCAATTCCATTCCTAACTATTTAAGAAACATGAAATCTTGGGCTCACACCTATAATCCTAGCACTCTGGGAGAATGGATCTCTTGAGCTCAGCAGTTTGAGACCAGCTTGAGGAAAAGTGAGACTCTGTCTCTATTAAAAATAGAAAAACTAGCTGGGCACTGTAGGGGGCACCTGTAATCCCACCTACTCCAGAGCTTCAGCCCAGCGATTGAGGTTGTAAGCTGTGATGCCATGGCACTCTACCCAGAGCAATAGAGTGAGACTCTGTCTCAAAAAAAAAAAAAGAAAGAAAGAAACATGAAATCTTATGTTTACCACACAATTTGTAGAATAAGAATGTTCATAGCAGTTTTCTTTGTAACAGTGAAAAATCCATCAGTAGGAGAATGAATAAAGAAACTGGTTTATTCATATGCTAGACTACTTCTCAGTAATAAAAAGCACAAATTACTAATACATACAATTACATGGATCAGTCTCACTGAGTAAAAGAAGCATTACACATACTGTATATGATTCCATTTATATGAACTTCTAGAACAGATAAAGTAAAATCATATACAAATAAATAGGGGCAGGGTAGAGAATGACTAGAAAGAGCTATGAGACACCCTTCTGGGGTGATGCTAATTTTCTCTCTTTCAATAGGTTCATGCATCTGCCCAACTCAGCAAATTTATACTTAACATTTGTGCATTTCACACAAATATTGGATCTTAGTCCATGGTTTGCATACTTAAGTATTTCAGGGGAAGTGAACTAATATTTTCAAATTTAGTTTGGAAAGCTTCAAAAAATAACATACATTAAAGTATAGCTACAGAGATAAATACATAAGTGATAAAACAGTAAAGTATCAGTGGTAGAATCTATGTAATAAGGTAAGATTCTTTTAACTTTGTTGTACATTAAAAATTTCTTTCCATAAAATATTGAAGAAAAAAAGACCAGGGAACTCTTTCAGCAATTCTCAACCTGTGGGTCGCAACCCCTTTGTGACAATGAAAATATATCCTGCATATTAGATATTTACATTACAATTCATAACAGTAGCAAAATTACAGTTATGAAGTAGCAACGAAAATAATTTTATGGTTGGGGGGTCACCACAACATGAGAAACTGTATTAAAGGGTAGTGGAATCAGGAAAGTTGAGAACCACTGTTTTAGATTGAAGATGAATGAAGAGATATCATTGACTAAGTGCAATGTATGATCTACTTCGTTGAATCCTTGAACTGACTCCAAAAAAAAAGATACAAAGGATATGGGATAATCCAGAAAATATGAATATGGAATGTATATGAAATAGTACTACTGCTTTAACATTAAATTTCTTACATATAATAATGATGTTAGGGATTTCATAGAATGATCTGGAGCTACATGTTAATTAAAAGTATTTAGAGGTACCATGATGTCTGTAACTAACTCTCAAATGGTGAGAAAACAAAGTATTAATATGTATGTGTGAAGATATACAAGGGCTATCAGAAAAGTACACAACCATATTATGTGAAAAGTAGAAACATACATGGCTGGATACTTTCTGGACAGCCCTTTCATTTTTTAAATTTATATATGTGTGTGTGAGAGAAAGAAAAAGAAGAGAAAGAGGATAAGAAACAATGAAAATATATTATTTTTGTTTCTTGAACTTCTGAAATCAAAAAATTTTTAAGTTAGAGAAGACAAAAGTATAGGCCTTGAAATAAACAGGTCTGAGCCTCAAATCCCACTCTACCTATTAATAGCTTGGTGAGTTTGAGCAAATTATTTCTCTTTAGGGATGGTAGACTCTAACTTGTAAGGTCGCTACAAAGATCACGTAAGGTAACAGTAAGCATCAGTGGTTAAGTCAGGGAGCCTCAAACTTTTTAAAGAGGGGGCCAGTTCACAGTCCCTCAGACTGTTGGAGGGCAGGACTGCGGGCCCAAGGACAAGTCGGCTGCTAAGCAGGACAGGCAGAGGTGGCAAAAATACCCGGCGGGTGGGCTGGATAAATGTCCTAGGTGGGCTGCAGTTTGAGGACTCCTGGCTTAAGAGCATAGCTCCTGGTACAAAGCAGTAGTTAGCAATCGTCACTGTTATTATAAAGGCCAGTAGTATGTTATAGACCCAAGAATTTCAACTTCGTTAAAATAAGAGAATATTTTTTTCAAATAAAGTCTCATATGAAATCCAATATATAAAATATGTAAAAGCAGTACACTAGATGAGGTAGACGGTAAAGATGGAGTGTTATCAGTACTGATCATGCCCATCCTGTCCTTCCTAAACCATCACAGAACCCTAGTGATCTACAGTTCACTTTATGAAAAACCAATACCGTAGAACAGGGATAGAAACACTATGGGTTGGGACAGCCTGCTTTTATAAATAAACTTTTATGGGAACACAGCCACTTCATTCACTTACAAATTATCTATGGCTGTTTTCATACTATAGCAGTAGAGCTGAGTAGGTAGTAGAGACAAAGATGAGAGTAGTTGTGACAGAGACTACATGGCCTGCAAAGTCTAAAATACACAGTATCTGTCACCTTAAGAAAAATTTTGCTACACTTTCCTTTTAAGAATCTATTTTCTGAAGGCCTACCTGCACTATGCTGAATGATGTAGAAGAAATAAAACTGACTATGACATAGTTTACTGTTAATAACAATATTAATCTTAGGTGTATAAATCACGAACAGTTTAGTCTTAAAGAATCTGGGGGCATTTGACTCTTTTTTTTGAGACAGAGCCTCAAGCTATCCCCCTGGGTAGAGTGCTGTGGCATCACAGCTCACAGCAACCTCAAACACCTGGGCTCAAGCGAGTCTCCTGCCTCAGCCTCCCAAGTAGCTGGGAACACAGGCATCCGCCACAACGCCCGGCTATTTTTTTTTTCCGGTTGCAGCCGTCATTGTTGTTTGGTGGATGTGGGCTAGAATCGAACCCTCCACCTTAGGTGAATGTGGCTGGCGCCTTAGCCACTTGAGCCACAGGCACCGAGCCGGGCATTTGAGTCTTCTGTAAATTAAGAGAGCCTTAGATATTAGCATCAAAAACTTCTTGCAATGTGTGAATCTTGTTTAGATTCTGATTTTAATAAACTATAAAAACCCATATGAGATTCAAGGAGATTTGAATAGACCAGATATTTGGTGATATTAAGAAATTATCATTAATTCTTTAGGTATAATAACATTTTGGTTAGTTTTTTTTTTTAAAAAAAGAAAAACCTTATCTTTTAGCAAAGTACAATAAAATAATGAAATGGTATCTGGGAAATAACTTAAAATAATTTAAGGGGGAGGTCATGGATGGAATATAAAATGAAATCACAGTGGCCATGAGTCAATGGATGACTAGGTAGAACACGGGGGTTCAAGCTACTATTATTCTCTCAATTTTTATGTTTGAAATTTTCTGTGATTAAAAGTATAACACACACACACAACACCCTTTTGTAAGACAGTAATCAAATATAAACTGGTTGCTATTTTTTGAAGAAACTGGTATGAAAGGGAGGTGCAGGAAAAACTCTTGAATTTCTCTGAATTTTACTAGTAAATGCTTTACCAAGCTCCTCTGAAAATGCATTGTATGAGTAGTGGTGTGTAATAGAAACAAATTTTTAAAAATGTTTCATAAAAAGAACATGTGTAAACCCATCACCCAACTTAAAAAGTAGACTATTAAATAATTAGCCAAAAATAATTAGCTATGCTCTTCCTGATTGCATCCTTTTGCCTCTCCCTCATCCTCCACCTCTAAGAGGTAGCCTTTATTCTCAAAGTCATATTGTCCTTATTCTCTTCTTATATAAATACACACAGTTTTACCATAAATTCTTAAACAATATATTGGCTATCACTAAACTGGATTTAGTATTTTGAAATGTGCTTAAAAAAAAAAAAAAAACCTGAATAGTCATGGAGGACTCCTTAGAGGAGAGTTATTAGCTTTTGAATGTGATCTTAGGGAAATCATTTCCCTGTCAAGCCTCAGTTTCCTCTTTTATAAAAGTAAAATAATATCTGCTTCAAAAGATATTAAATCCTTAAAAAAAGAATTCTTAAATTCAAAAGATATTAATTCTTCAAAAGAATTAAAACAGAATATACAAAACTACAGTTCCTAATATATAGCAGATCTTCATAAATGGTAGCTACTGATGGTTAATGCTAGCTATGGTTTAGAAAGACTAGGCAAATTAAATCCTTTTACTCAGTAGAAAAATAATTATCTTATTATCAAGCATTTTCTTTATAACAGGCACTCAGAAAACTCCTTGGTAACATATTAGTCTATGCCCGGTCAATCTCCACAACCATCACCAAAAGTAATTGTTCATCTGATCTTTTAACTTTGCACTCATGCTTTTACACAGGGGACTACATCACATGGCCTCTGTTCACTGGGAAGTGTTTCTATCCATCAAACTATTATTTCTTACAGGTACTAGAAAAACTGACAAGGTCAATTTTGATGAGATATGACTCTACATGTGCCTTCCTGAAACTGACTCAGGTTTCTATTGTCTTCTCAAATATCCCTCTGTATGTCCCATCTCTACACATGGAAGGCAGAGAGAACACAGCAATGAAGAATGCTAGCTATGAGTCCTGGCTCTGTTGATTATTAACTGCCTAATGATGGACAAGTACTGAATCTCTACGATACTGGATTCATCACCAGTAAAATGGAGGTAACAATAATTTATCCATATAATAATAGTCCTGACTGTGGCTCTTAAGACAGTTCTAATAGAGATCACTTATCTAGTATTAATTCCTTGAATTTCTTTCTTAAAATGCTCTAGATCTCTGAATTTAAAAGTGTGACTAGATCATGAAGTGAGAGAACTTCTCTAAAATGGTTTTTCACTGTTAATATTCTTTCAACACATAATGCTTTGGGTATTAACTCAGGTGTTAAAAAGAGCTATTTTATTTTTTAAGGAAAGAATAAGCACCTCTGGTAGAAGAAAAACTGTTAAAAAATATTCTGAGGTCTGGCTCTTCACCATCAATGTACAATAAATAGGGATAACTAAAGCAAAAGCAAAGTCAATGTTAAAAGGAATAAGATGGAAGAGTAAAATCACCGAGACCTCAAGTAGACCTGGACTGTAGTCAAATCACATCACATAGCAACTTTAGTAATGCAACATAATGGAACTGATATGAGAAAATGTTCCACAGAAAGGGTGAACAAAAGTTGTCAGAAGACAATTTAGGCCACTGGGATGGGGAGAGGAGCTTCTATATTATTATTCTGAGAGAGTTACATGCAGTTTACATGCAGTGTAACACAAGTCTGGGTGGAGTTACTAATCTAAGAATTCACTGAGTGGCTCATCAGTATTTCTGTCAGTACCATAGGTATTCAAATAAGATGGCAGTCTCTCCAGAAAATAATGAACAGTTCTAGGGTAAAGTCTATCAAAAAGGAATCTACTTTATAGCTGATAAGACCCAGCACCCAGGTTCTATTACAAAACATCCTTTTTAAAATGTCTTTGAGCTAGGCACCTATAGCTCGAGCAGCTAAAGCACCAGCCACATACACCAGAGCTGGTGGGTTTGAATCAAGCCTGGGCCTGCCAAACAATAATGACAACTACAACCAAAAAATAGCAAGGCGTTGTAGCAGGCGTCTGTACTCCCAGCTACTTGGGAGGCTGAGGCAAGAGAATTGCTTGAGCCCAGGAGTTAGAGGTTGCTGTGAGATGTGATGCCACGGCATTCTACTCAGGGCAACAGCTTGAGGCTTGAGGCTCTGTCTCAAAAAAAAAAATGTCCTTGCATTTTTCTTTATAAGCTATTCCTGTCACTTTGGTTTTCTTTGTCAAAAATATTTCCCCAATGAGGGCGAAGAATTAGGTATACCTTATGTACACAGTGTGAGGGTGTTCAGCCTGCCCCCTGGGTGAAGGGCTCAATTACAATTTGAACTTTATGTTAGAAATGAAAACAAGGTAACCTAAATATTTGTACCCTTCTATTAATCTTAAATTTAAAAAATAATAATAATGATGAAATTAAGGGAAAAAACTTACTAAAAAGAATTCACCAGTAGGGAGGGGAAGAATTAAGTACATTTTATATAATATGTTAAAGTTAAAAATTATAAACAACTTCCTTTTTAATAGCATGTTAGATAAATGCTTATGATAGAACATTAAGGGGAAAAGCCCAATGTAAAAACAGGATGAAATTTATTTTTTACACATATATCAGAATCCTAAATACAGAGGTGGGGAGAAGCACTTGCTCCTGCAACCTTCCCAGAAATAATAAACATACTAAAATATGTGTGATGGTTTCACTAGTTGATTTTATTTCTATAACTTTTATAATCAGGGGAGAAAAGTATGTTTTTTAATTCCTAACTACTCTGAAAATACTTCCCAAATTCCTTTAAATATATATACCACTTTGAGTAGGCACCCTGTTCCTACTGACACTTAGACCAAGGCCACCTTCTCTTCCTTTTACCTCTTTAGCTGCTTCCTCTCATCATCCATGGTGACAAATTGTTTTTCTTTTCTACTTGTTGCCCAACCACCCTTAATTCTGAATAAATTCTAGTACTCTTTTCCCCATATCAGTGCCACTTCTGTTCACACCGATTAGATCTTTCTGCAGGATCAGCACTGTTTTCTGCTTCAAGAAATAAAAACTTTAACAATTCACACAAGAAAGTGGTTGCGGCTCGGCGCCTGTGGCTCAATCAGCTAAGGCACCAGCCACGTACACCTAAGGTGGTGGGTTCGAATCCCCAGCCTGGGCCGCCAAACAACAATGATGGCTGCAACCAAAAATGGCCGGGCGTTGTGGCGGGCGCCTGTGGTCCCAGCTGCTTGGGAGGCTGAGGCAGGAGACTCGCTTGAGCCCAGGAGTTGGAGGTTGCTATGAGCTGTGATGCCATGGCACTCTACCCAGGGGGATAGCTTGAGG
>CAUYQV010108037.1:0-52709 GCA_963574575.1 Galagoides demidoff
GCGCCTGTGGTCCCAGCTACTTGGGAGGCGGAGGCAGGAGACTCGCTTGAGCCCAGGAGTTGGAGGTTGCTATGAGCTGTGATGCCATGGCACTCTACCCAGGGGGATAGCTTGAAGCTCCGTCTCAAAAAAAAAAAAAAGAAGAAGTCCTTTTACCAGGATCGACAGATTGCAAGGAGAGTCTAGTCCTGCTAGGCTGGTCACAGTTGAGGGAGGAAAGTGCCAGGAGGCCTCTTTGCATTTCCATTCTTCCTGGCCCTGGGCTCCAGCCCCCTGAGCTGGCAGTATGTCTCCAGCCCTCCTTTCCTCCTCAGCCTGATGAGCAGACAGTGACCATCATTATAAAGCTCCTGCTGCATTGCTGCCAACTACCATAGGGACAACAGGAGCACCAGTGGAGAGGCTTCAGTGCCTGTGGCTGCCAAACTTTATTCTGGCTGCTTTGGGGATGAACCTGTTTGTTGTCACCCATTACTAAACCTAGATGCTTCCTTGAACCATCTATGGGTGGAACAGCCTCTGGGGACCAGAGCACAGACACATACTTGGTGTATCCTCAGTGTCAGGAAGATAGCCAGCCCTGGCCCGGACCCCTTCTGTGGAAGGTCAGCCCAACAAGGCCTCCTTGAAGGCTGTGCCAGCACCCACCTCACTTCCTGGGGCCACGGCTGACACAGGGAGGAGCCGGCGGCCCAGAGGCTGAGGAATGGTGACTGAGTGCTGTTTTGTCCCTAGATACAGCAGCAGCAGCAGCTGCAGCGGATGGCACAGCTGCAGCTTCAGCAGCAACAGCAACAGCAGCAGCAGCAGCAGGCTTTGCAGGCCCAGCCGCCAATGCAGCAGCCACAGCCTCCCCCTTCCCAGGCGTTGCCCCAGCAGCTGCAGCAGATGCATCACCCACAGCACCATCAGCCACCACCACAGCCCCAGCAGCCTCCAGTTGCTCAGAACCAACCATCACAACTCCCACCACAGTCACAGGCCCAGCCACTGGTGTCACAGGCTCAAGCCCTTCCTGGACAAATGCTGTATGCTCAGCAACAGCTGAAATTTGTGAGTACTTGCCACCCACAGTGGGGTGCGTGTGGCCCTTCTCGTAGTGTTGTGTGCAGACAAAGGCCATCAGCAGTGGTCTCCAAGGCTTTAGCTGTAAAGCAGCACATCCTGTGCTTCCAGCACCGAGACTCAGCCAGCCCTGCTGACTCTGGAGTGAGGGAGTGTACATTCCGAGAGCTGCTTGCGAGTGTGCATGGATACCGCTGCCTCCTGGATGCTGATCCCAGTAGTGTCTGTGGGCACTGTAAGGTCAAGGGTGACAGGTGATGGGCACCACACATACTCTCATTGGGTGCCTGTTGGGGTTTGCCAGCTGCTTGTTCTGAGCAAACATCTTTCAACTCTGTCATTACCATATTTTGAAGGGAGTATGTTAATAATATGAAATTCTGTTACTTTCAGTCTCATTGTGTGTCTCTGAACAAAGTAAATCCAGTCAGTGACATTGGAACAACAGACGTGGTATGGCCACCAAGACAGAGGTAGCAATTGGATGTCTTTTTGGCTCACTTGGTTTTTGTGGCCAGTTTTCTATTTGTTTGGTTTGGGGGGGGGGGGGAGGTATTGAGACAGAGTCTCACTTTGTCGCCCTTGGTAGAGTGCTGAGGCATCACAGTTCACAGCAACCTCAGACTCTTGGGTTTAAGCAATTCTCTTGCCTTAGCCTCCCAAGTAGCTAAGGGACTACAGGCGCCTGCTATAACACCTGGCTGTATTTAGAGACGAGGACTCACTCTGGCTCAGGATGTTTTCAAACCCGTAAGCTCAGGCAATTCACCTGCCTCAGCCTCCCAGAGTACAAGGATAGGATTACAGGTGTGAGCCCCCACACCTGGCCTCCTTTTCTGTTTTTGATTCATTGAGTGGAGTGGGGCCAGGGCCCATGTGTGAGCTAAGTGTCCCAATGAACAGGAGACCCCCTCAGAGGTAGGCTGGACATATAGGAGAGTCCTGGGGAGCATATACTGCCATTCACTTGGGAGTTAGCGCACAACCTGGCTTGTCCCTCTGAGGCCTAAACAGCCAGTGGTCCCATAGTTGCCCTGCTTCTCCTCCCTGGCTCTGTTTCCCAAACTCACCTTTCTAGCTCTGCCTGGGCTGGCTGACCGGCTGGCCCTGGTCTCCTTCAAGGAGTCAGGGCTGAGTGACTCTCATGGCCCATCATTGTGCTTGGCCTAGAGAATGAGGCATGTGCCTGGAGTTGGAAGTCATCCCTGCTTGCAGTGGTAACCGGTGGTGTGGGTATTTAGAGAGAGTCATTCCAGTAGGAGGGCTGCACCTCTTGCCTGCCTCTTGCCAAAGCTGGGGGAGGTGGGGCTCAGCAGGGCCAACTCAGCCAGGCTGGTGTAGGACGTCTCCAATGAGCTGTGGGATCAGGGATGACCAATGAGGTGACTGACATCGTAGCGAGTGAAGTCATGAAAAGCCCATCCTCATCTCAAGAAAGGCTCTGTTTCCAGACCTCCCACAGGAGTAGTGGGTGCTCTGCTCTCTGCCTGAGGTGGCTCCAAACCGCGTTTCTCTTCGTCCTTCAAGGTCCGGCCTCCCATGGTAGTGCCACAGCCGCAGGCGCAGCCCCCAGTGCAGCAGGCGCAGCCCCCGGTGCAGCCGCAGACGGCGGTGCAGGCAGCTCAGGCTGCCCAGATGGTGGCTCCTGGAGTCCAGGTGAGGGCCTTAGGGGCCACGGGCTTAGGTGGTCACCAGCAGGTGCCTGTCCACCTGTGCCAGGATCACTCTAACAAGAGCCCTATCCAGATAGGGCTGAGTCTGAACTGCGGGCACCTCTCTCACGTACTCTTGGAGACTCCCTGGGGTCCCTGGGATACCCAGCTCTGCTCAGTCATGTCTAGGACCTACCAGCTGCCTAGTGCGTGTTGTTCCTACCTCTCCTCAAGGGTCCTTCGTCATCTCTCCTCCTCACCACTCTTGAGTATCTCAGAGAACATGCATCCAAAAGTACCACACTTTCTTCCTCACCGTGGCTTCCATTAGAGCATTGAGTACGACATTGGCCCAGATGGAAGGCAGCTCTTTAGAAACCAGGAAGAGGATGGGGCGTAGAGGGGCATGTCTCGGTGCTGACTTGTGCTCAGGGCCCTGGGCACCCTGTGATGAAAAGTGTGCTGCTCCCATAGTGCCCAGCCTTCCTGTCCCTGTACTCTGTGGGTGGAGGTCAGTGGGACACAGGAGGCCTTGTCTTTCCTAGCATCTGAGGATTGGCGCCCCAGGGTCCCTGAGACTTCTGTGATAGACCTGCCTCACCTCAGGCAGGGGACAAGGTGGGGCGTCAATTTTTTTCCTGTCTCACACTGGTGGAAGTGCTGCTAGTCCTGACTTGGGAGCATTGGCATTAGGAAGAGTCAGGACAGGTGGGTCGATATAAGATTGTGGCTGGGTCCCAGCCCACAGCTGGTGCCATGACAGTGCCTTGCTGTCCTCACGAGGTCAGCTGTGCTCTTGCCCTGCTGGTTTACTGTGAGCCTGCTAAACTTGGCATCTGGGTACACAACCACATGTCAAGTGTTAGGTGGGAGGGTCAGCAATGCTCCAAGGTGACGCTTCCCACCTTGCTTGGCACCTTCCTTGGAAAGCTGCCTGAGACAGTCATGCTGATGGAGAGAATCCAAGGGGTCTGGCAGAATGGGGCTACCCTAGCAGCCTCCCTCGTCACAGCACTCAGCAACCTGGGCCCAGGGTCCCATGTCACCCAGTTGCCCAGATGTGGCCTACGCAAAGCACCACAGACCTCATGTATGTGGCTGGGGAAGACTGATGGCCCTGTGTGATGAGACTGTAGCCTGTCTCTGCCACCACCCTCTGTGTCCTGGTATGCCCTCTGGCCTCCCTCTGGGTCTCTAGTACAGAGGGAGCACGTGGCTTGTGTTCAGGGCCATTTGGCCTTGGCATATAGAGACTACGTAGCTGGTGGAAGCCCCTGCTCTTGTCTCTTTGTGACCCTCCCTCCCCCATCCTAGGACCACACTTTGTGGAAACTTTTGCACCCCAGGTCAGGCCCAGCAGCAAAGTGAGAACTTCCCTTTTCATAGGCAAGTGGCAGTAGAATAGTTACAGTGTCCAGCTAAGGAGAGCCCATCTGCTGATTTGTTCTTAGGCTTCTCTCTGGCTCAAGGGAGCTGGCACCACATCACCTTCCAGAACCAGGAAGCCAGCTGTGCGTGCTCGGCACCCCAGGTCAAGCCTGTGTGCTGCCCGCCCCTCATTCTGGGTGGAGGTCTCCATGTGGCTGGTGTGGGAATGTGGCCATAGGCAGCCATCTCCAAAGTGACATTCTCTACCCCAGTAGAGTACAGAGGGCTAGTGGCAGGCAGAGCTAAGGTGGGCACTCAGGAAGGGCTGCAGGGTTCTCGGGAATGGGAGGATGGGTGTACTCCCAGTGACACTTATTGCAGGTAGGACTGTTGTTTTAAGGAGCCTCGTTCACCTGCCCTGGAAGCCCAGGAGCGTGGTACATGTGAGAGGTGTGTATCTCAGTCTGGCACAGCACCTTGGCGTCGGGGGCCTTGGGCTCTGCTGCTTTCCCTCAGCTCATGGTCTTGGCTTCTTGTGGACAGTGCGGTTTGGTGGGTGCTGGTTGACTGGCCTCACTGCGCTGTTCCTGAAAAGCAGGGTCCTTGGCATGTGGTCAGGTGACCCATGTGCAGCAGCCCTTGGGAGAAGCATCTTTGGATTCATGGCCTGCTTTGGCACAGTGGCCAGAAGAGGCTACAATACTTTGATCCCAAAGCTTTTACAAGTTTGTGATAACTGTAGAAAATGGAAGGTGGAGAGAAATAAAAGTCAGAGGAACACTCCAGTGGGAGAGACAGATGGGTGTCCTTTCTGGTCTCATTTAGTTGAGGTCATGCTGTCTGCTTTTTATGTGCGATATCTTCCACATCCATGTAGAGTAAAATGTTCTGGAATCAGGAACCCCGGTCAGCCTTGTTTTGAGTGTGATGTTCCTCTATGAATGTCTCCTACTGTCCTTACTTATCATCTTGTTCTTGGATCTCTAGGTTATTTCCAGTTTTTTGCTGTTACCAGTGGTGCGTATCTTGATGCATGGCTGAGTTCTAGATTGTTCCTGAAGCTTCTCAGAAGTGAGTCACTGGGTCACTTTGAGGGCCCTCAAATCCCATCAGGAGGTCAAAAATACAGACTGGGTCTCCCTGAGTGATGCACACATTTTTGAACCAGAACACGGTGTCCATGTTTGTGGCTCCGTGTGTGCAAGCTGCCATATGACAAGGGAACAGGAAGCAGGAGGTAGGGACCAGGCAGGCAGCCCTCTGTTCATCGTCTTTCAAGCCTGCCCTCTCTGCACCAGAAAGAGGTACCCTCTCCATGCCATGGTGAGGGTGGCCAGGCCCTCAACCAGGGATTGAGTATTTTAGAAAAATGGTTCAGCCTGTGCTGCAATATACCTGATTCTATTTTACCCGATGTTACTTGTGTAGCTGAGGAGGGCGCGTCACCTACAAGGACACTCATTTCTCTACAAAATCAGGACAGGATGTGTCTCTGTATTTTGTCTTCTGCCCTCCTATTCTTTTAGTATATGAAAACAACTATAATTTATATGTTACAAAGAATGGTTATCCAAGACAGACTTCCACTGTGGATGTGTGCACGGGGCACTGATTCATGACTGCTCTCTGGCTGAGCCTTGGCAGGCCTAGAGGACCCTCTCTCCCTCTGGGCCCAGTACCCTACTGCAGTGGAAAGAGCCAGGCCTGGGGGTGCACTGTGAGTCCTTTCCGGTAGGTGTGTGCTGGGAAGTAGAGAGAAATACCTGTAGGATTCCATACTGCTTGGTGCCTGCCTGGCTCATCTGCTCCGTAAACAAGACTGATGTTTTCATGGCATTTACCCTTAAAAGAAATTTGAGCTTACCTCACCTCATCAGGAGTTCTCAGTTACTTGGAAACCAGCCAGCAGCAAATTAGATTTAAGCTTTTCATTTCTTCTTATTTTTTTTTCCTGGAAAAACATTTGTACTTCTCATACTTCCTGACTAACATCTAGGCCTTTCTGCCTCCTGGAAGGAGTGTGGGTAGCCACCACTGAGCTCTCAAATAGGCTCCTCTGAGTGCAGTGGCTGGTTATAAGTGGACTCTTCTCCCCACCTGCTAACCTCCAGTGCTGTCAAGAGCTGGGCCCAACCAAGAGCTGCTTTCTGGGGCCCTCAAACTCCCCTGATCCATGTCCCCCTGTGTATCTGGTGACAGTGTGGTAGGTGGTAGGCTCTTCAGGACTGGGCCCACATTTTGGCAGACACCACCCGATTGCTTCTTCACCTCCCATAGGAAGTTCATTTGTTGCTCTGGCTGCAGGAGTGCGTGAGATTCTGGTTGGCATCTCCTTTGCTGTCTCACTGCTGTGCCAATTGCATGTGCCTGTGGGTCTGAGCATGGCCATGCGTGTGAGGCCACAGGTCGCCCTGCAGCTGTTCTCCTGCTGGAGTCTGTCCTTGTCACACCTTGCTGCATGCCCTAGAGCCTGGCAGCACCATGCAGAGCTCACGGCCCAGCTCATCCCAGATGAGTTTATTTTTCCATGAATCAGTCCTGCTTTCTTTCTGAACCTTGTCGTGGTGTTGGTTCTAGCTTGTAACCGTCTGGGTGCATGTAGGCCCTATAGGCACTGCAGGTCCTGCTCTCTAGAGACCAGGCTAAGGCTCTGTCCCCCCACTCAGGTGACTGGGCCCAAAGCTACCACAGTGCTCAGCTGGCCCAGCTTCCTTTGTGGTTCAAGCAGCGTGAATTGATAAGGGGAGTGGTCCCCTTGTGCTGGAGCTCCTACATCTGCAGTCATTTCTGTGCATCTAGGAGGTGGAGGCCCAGGCATCTTTTGCCACCTTCTCCTATTTTTGTAGTTATGAATAAAAACCAAAAAAAAAAAAAAAAAAAATGAGAACCGAAAACCAGTTCCTTGGTAGATACCAAGACCAGCAGCCTCAGAGAGGCCTGGAGGAGAAGAGGATGGTTTGGAACCCGAGAGACGGGCAGCTGTGTGCTGTTGTGAACAGATGGACCTGAGCTTGTCCTCCATCTCTGTGACCAGGCACAGTTCTCATAGCTTTGATAGGACATATTCTGTTGAGTCCCCAGGAGCCTGGTCACCTGGAAACACTGCCCCTGACCCTCGGGATCTGGCTGTGATGGCTCTGTGGCTGTGAGATTGGTCTGTCAGCAGCTCAGAGGCATGTTCAGGACAGCTGCTGAAGGAGTGAGGCTAGTAGAATAGAATGGACTGGAAGCAGCATGCTTGGTGACTCTCAGAGTCGTAGTTGCATGGGCCTGGAGGCACTATGTGCTTGGATACGTCGGGGAGCCTCCCCTCAGAGGCTGCCCTGGGCTGCCCAGGGCCCTGCACCCCTGGCACTCAGAGTTGAAGAGGCTGCACATGCTCCACCTGCCGTGCTCTGCGTTTCTTTGTTGCGATCACCTTGTCTGTTGTCCCTCTGTCCTCAAAGATGATCACGGAAGCCTTGGCCCAAGGTGGGATGCACATAAGAGCCCGGTTCCCGCCCACCACCGCTGTGTCCACCGTCCCGTCGAGCTCCATCCTTGTGGGCGGACAGCCCACAGCACAGGTATTTACGGGGCAGCGCGCAGGGCTCAGCTGGGAGCTCGGGGCATCCCCTGAGAGCCCCTGTAAAGCACACCTGTCGTCAGTGGTAATTTCTCTCACCATGGCTTCCAGTGTCCGGCAAAATGTCACTTTTTTTTCCTTAGGAGGCCAACGCCAGTTTGTGGTTCTCAAAGGCTATGATTAAATCTCTCTATCTCTCTATGTGTGTGTGTGTGTGTGTGTGTATATAATTTTTTTTTTTAAGTTTAAAATAGTTATGCTGCTGGGTGAGGTGTTTCACACCTATAATCCCAGCACTTTGAGAGTCCCAGCGGGGGAGGATTGCTTGAGACCATGAGTTTGAGGCCACCCTGGGCAACTTAGTAAGACCCTGTCTCTACAAAAAATAGAAAAATTAGGTGGGCACAGTACCATACATCTGTAGTCCCAGCTACTTGGGAGGCTGAGGCAGGAGAATCACTTGAGCCCAGGAGTCAGAGGCTACAGTGAGCTATAATGACACCTGTGCACTCCAGCTTGACTACAGAGCAAGGTCATGTCTCTATTAAAAAATTCAGCTCCTCAGTCACACTAATTCCATTTCAAGGTCTCAGTTTCCCACAGGGAAGCTGGTGACTGCTGTTGGATAGCACAGATTCCAGAACACAGCCATCATGGCTGAGAGTGGCACTGGCTACATGGGCTTGTCACTGTGTACCATGTAGAGCTCTACATAGGTACCTTCCCATTGTGGGTGGAGCTAGACTTCTCTCTCCTAGCCTTCCATTGCTGTATGAAATTTGGAATTATTCCTTGACATATTCATTTATTTAACAAATAGTTGTCACATGCATTCTGTGTGCCAGGCACTGTTCTAAGATTCGGAAAATAAAATAGTGTTAAAGGTCTCTAATTATGTGGCTTTCCATTTCAGTAGGTTTGTTGTGAAAACCTCCAATTTATTAAAAGACCCTTAAAATTCAGTTTCTGAGCTGGGCATTGTGGCTTATACCTGTAATCCCAGCACTCTTAGAGGCTAAGGTGGATAGATTGCCTGAGCTAAGGAATTCAAGACCAGCCTGAACAAGAATGAGACATTGTCTCTACGAAATATAGAAAAACTGGCTTGGCATCTGTAGCTCAGCAGCTTAAGGGCACCAACTACATACAACAGAGCTGGTAGGTTCAAATCCAGCCTGGGCCTGCCAAACAACAATGACAACTACAACCAAAAAATAGCCGGGTGTTGTGGTAGATGCCTGTAGTTCTACTTACTTGGGAGGCTGAGGCAGGAGACTCACTTGAGCCCAGGAGTTGGAGGTTGCTCTGAGCTATGACACCATGGCACTCTACCGAGGATGACAACTTGAGACTCTGTCTCAAAAAAATAAATAACAATAGAAAAACTAGCTGGGCATAGTGGTGGGTGCCTATAGTCCTAGCTACTTGGGAGGCTGAGACAGGAGGATGCCTTGAGCCTAGGAGTTTGAGGTTGTTGTGAGCTGTGATGCCATGGTAGTCTACCCAGGGCACAGAGTGAGACTCTAAAAAGAAATTCAGTTTCTTTTATAGGGAAAACACATCTCCAGTCCTTCAGACAGTAGTCCTGGCCCTTCCCTAAGGGCCTGTGTGCAAACAACTATCATCACTGTGTGTCCGCACTGTGACTTGAACAGCGGTGCCTACACAGCCCCATTCTGTGAGGAGGAAATGGAGTCCACCAGCCCCAGCCCTGGGCCACATGCTCAGAGCGGGGATGGGCATTGCTGTTTGGTGACATGTTCAGTTTTCACCCTCCCTATATTCCAGCCCCCAGGTTACCCCATGTGTGCCGTTCTTAGCTCGTCGCTCACTGGAGCTTGAGTCCTTTGACATTGACCTCCTTTGGGGTAGTTGTTGGACTGTGGGAAAAAGAAGTACCTGGAATCTCCCAGTAAACAGCCAGAATAGACAGAACCAGGGTGCAGCTGCCTATGGCCTGGAGACCCCATAGTGCCCTGGTGCCTGCTCAGTGCTTCTGGGAGTGTCTCCTTTCCTGGGCCCTTTGGCTCCTAGCTCCATGAAGGGGACTGCTTTTCTCCTTTCCAAAGCCTCTGGCTCAGTGTCTATAGGATTCAGCTATGGTATATGTGTTTGGGGGGTGGGGTGGGGTGGTGACTAGCAATAGCACATAGGATTGATTTTTATGAAAGTAAGTCCCCAGCATTTTGACTGTCTGATACACGTTGGGCCTCAACCTCAGTTCTTTGTGGGCAGAATGTCTATGGCTCTCACTGCAGCCAGTCCCAGTTCCACCCTTATACAGGCTAAGAGGACCCTCAGAGCTACCACATTCAGACTCAGGGGCTCATGTGAAACCCTGGCCCGTTGTCCTATCAGCAAAATTCTTTTTTTTTTCTTTTTTTGAGACGGAGCCTCAAGCTATCCCCTTGGGTAGAGTGCTATGGCATCACAGCTCATAGCAACCTCCAACTCCTGGGCTCAAGCGAGTCTCCTGCCTCCACCTCCCAAGTAGCTGGGACCATAGGCGCCCACCACAACGCCCGGCCATTTTTTTGGGGGGGTTGCAACCATCATTGTTGTTTGGCGGGCCAGGCTGGGGATTCAAACCCGCCACCTTAGGTGTACGTGGCTGGCGCCTTAGCCGATTGAGCCACAGGTGCTGAGCCAGCAAAATTCTTTTTGCAGTTTTTGGCCAGGGCTGGGTTTGAACCCACCACTCTGGCATATGGGGCCAGTGCCCTACTCCTTTGAGCCACAGGCGCTGCCCTCAGCAAAATTCTTTTAGAAAGCCCTCTTCCTGCTAGGCTGATGGCTATGCTCTCCCCCCTGGTTTATGGGGACTCCTATGCTCCTGAGTAGGCTCTCCTGCCCACCCCCACCCAGAGTGCTAGGCTCAGTCCTGGGCCTTAGCTTCCCCACACTGCTGTGGGATTCCCACTCCCCCTGAGCCCAGCTGCTGGCACTTCCCCCTGGACTTCCCACAGACACCCCTTCTCTCCTTCCTTCCCACAAGCCCCCAAACCCACCCACTCTCTCCCTTCCAGCCTTCTTGCCCCCTCCACATCAAGTCTGTCCCAAGTTTGGCGGACCTAGGGGCAAGGAAGTTAGATGGAGGGGAGGAGAATGAGGAAAAGAAAACAAAACTAAAAGAGTTAGTGCCTGAAATGCTGTGGAGAGTTCTGGTTGGGGTGAGGGGTTAAGCCAGCTCGTTAAGATGGCAGCTAATTAACTGCACACAGATTCATTCTCCAGGTTCCGCCCATTAGTACTGGGGGTGAGGACAGATGTAACATTTAGGAAATACTGCTGGTACCAGCAGTAAACTAAAGCCACAGGACTTCTGGAAAGAAGAAGGGAGGCACAGAACTGAGCAAAACTCCATAAAGCATACACGTTCATGCTTGCCGGCTTAGAGGAAGCAGGCCCTGAAGGTGCTTGAAGAGAAAAGCCCATGGCAAGAAGCCTTGGAGTGGATGTCTCCCCACTGCCAAGTGGCCTCAGCAGCTCTGTCTGGACCTGGCCACCCCCATGGGGAGGGGACCCTTCTTCCCACAGCCCTGCAGGACAGACCTGGAGCACTAGTCTTCCCAGCTTCCTACATACCTGGATGTGAACTGACCCTGGGGACATAGGCAGCCTGCACCCCACACCATGGCTATTCGTCTGGCCACACGAGCTGTTTGCAGGAAGGGTGTGCAGCTGCTTCTGTGTGAGGGTCCTTCTAGTCCAGTCCCTCGTCAGAACAGTGAGGGAGAATGAGCTCGTGCTCCCCGTTGCTTTTGCTCTTTCCTTATGGCAACAAATTGGGTCTAAGAGAACAGGTAGAGGAAAAAGTGGGGCTGTAAGTGTTCCATGGCTCTTGGGTTTTTTGTTTGTTTGTTTGTTTATTTATTTTTAGACAGAGTCCCACTTGTCGCCCTCAGTAGAATGTTGTGGTATCACAGCTCACAGCAACCTCAAACTCTTGGGCTTAAGCGATTCTCTTGCCTTAGCCTCCCAAGTAGCTGGGACTACAGGCGCCTGCCACTACTCCAAACTAGTTTTTCTATTTTTAGTAGAAAAACTCTTGCTTAGGCTGGTCTTGAACTCCTGAGCTCAAGCAATCCACCTGCCTCAGCCTTCCAAAGTCTTAGGATTACAGGTGTGAGCCACCACATCCAGCCCTGTGGGCTCTTCTTGGGATGGACCTTCTTGGGTCTCAGCTTCTCCCAGCCCTATCGCTGTCTGTCCTAGTGTTCCATGACTGCATCTTTGTGTTATGGGGGGATGCCTCATACTCCCACATCTAAGCAGGGTTCTATGCCAATGCATGCTGGAGCAGCACATCCTCAGTAAGCCCTAAGTAGGCAGCCTCATGATAGGACCCATGTTCCTCTGTGCCCTGAAGAGTGCCTCCAGCGGACACCTTCAGTGCCGGGGCTGGGAGCAAGGGGCAGTTGCAGGTGTGCCTGGCAAGTGTGCTGCTGCCCTCAGCCTTGTCCAAGGCTGCTCTGTGGGAAGAGGGTGCCTAGACCCGCCTTTTCCCTCCTCCTGCCTTTCTGCTGCCTCTCCTCCACTCTGCATCTGCTTGCCTTCTGATGCAGCCACTCGGCCACCACAGGCCTCTCCTAGGAAGGCAGGTTGTGCCGCCATTGCTGAGGTGTTGGCATTCGGCATGCCTGGGCCATACCCTCACGTGTGACCTTAGGCAAATCACCTCCTCCCCAGCTCCTGCGTTCCCTGTGATGTGTGCAGGTGACACACAGGGGCAGGGTGGGGGTGGGAAGTTGTATGCAGGTGCTCAGAAACTCCTCCTCTGGGAGGGGCACATCTTGTCCTGTGGCTTTTGCTAGCAGCTATGACAGACCAACACCCATTCCGATGGCAGAATGTGGCCTGAAAGCAGAGTAGCAGTTCCCTTGCCCTTGGCTGCTCCCCTGCAGGGGTCTTGTTCTCTGACTGTGCAGAGACCATCAGCTCCCCCTTCCTCATAAGCCTGAAGCTGGGAGGTTCTTGATGGCCTCAGTGATCTCCTGGCTAGGCCAGTTCAGTCTTTGGGGTCCTTCTTCCCCTTCCAGGTTTGTCTGAAACAACTTTGGATTTGACACTTAAGCTGTTCAGGCTGACACCTAGAAGCCACTCCAAAGCGTCTAGGAGTCTAAATCCAAAGCCTGATTTTGGTTCCCTGCACTTGAAAATGAAGGAGCACCAAATGGCAGATTTTCTTTGCTGGAAATCTGTTCTTAGCCTCCTGTCCTCTGGGCTCTGCTGGCCACTGGCTGCCTTGGCCTAGGGCAGCTGAACAATCAAGGTAGACCCACATCCTGGGTGGATACCTGGAGACTCCATGAGCACAGCCAGTGACACAGCCACTACAGGAGCCAGCGTGGGGTGCTGAGCTTCCTGGGGCTCAGAAGAGTAGTCAAGCCAGTGTGTCCAGCCAGGGGGCCAGGCCTCAGGGCCCTGGGCAGAGTGTACAAGGAACCCTCTGTGCTATGCCAAGGTGAGAGAAGTGTGACACTCAGGCCAGGCTCACAGGTATACCCAGGACAGGTGGGGCAGGTCATGCAGTCATGGCTGTCGGGTAGGGGGGTTGGGGGGTACTTGCTGTCTAGGAAAGACAGAGAAGACTCAGAGAGGAGCTGCAACCAGCATGTAATAAGTGTTTCTCAAAGGGCCATTAGAGGGGATGGCCTCCCTGGGACAGGCTAAGGGGCTCTATTCCTCCCCAAGAGTGCAGTCCCTTAGCTGGGCCTCAGTGTTCTGCCCTGCCCTGCCCTGCTGGCTGCTCCTCACCATGCCTTAGACCTGTTGCCTTGTGTCCAGGGGTGTCTTCACAGATAGCAGAGCTCTCCTTATGCGTGGAGTGTCGACTGTGCAATGGCCCCTACCCAGCCCATCCACCTTGCTGGTGCCTCACTGCCTCTCAGAGAAGCACTGAGCTCTAGGCTGCAGACATAAGCTGACTATCTACTGAAAGGACATTCTCTGCTTAGGGACAGGTGGTAGGGGGGAGTGGGGGTGAGGAAGGTTGACCTTCAAGCAGGAAGAGAAGGTGAGCTATGAGGTGGCTTCCAGGCTATAGGTAGAGACAAGAAGGGGCACAGGTCACAGGATGGAGAGTGAGGGTAGGGCTTCAGGAGGGAACTCACCACAGGGAAGACCGTCCAACAGGGCTGGGATGGGCTGAGTTGGGCATGGGGGCCAGGGGACCTTTTGCTACCCACTACTTGGCACTATCTGTGGTCCTCCATGTGGAACTTTCTTGTCCTGGAATTCTGTTAATTCCTGAGTTGATTCTGGAGCACACTTTCCAGTGTGGAGGACATGCCACCAGCCCTGGCCCCCCAGGATCCACAGTGTGCCCCTCACCATGAAGGTTGGGACCTCCCTGGGAGAAATGCGGTACTCCCCCAGTCTGTAGGCGCAGGTGCCCCAGTCCTCAGTTCCGGCCTTGTGACGTCAGCTTGAGTTTCGTCGCACCATTTTACTCCAGGTGGCAGAGTCCAGGCCTGGCAGCTGAGTCCTATTCCTAAGAGTGTCTTGGTCACGGAGTGATGGGAGCTACCTATGGACATTCCAGTGAGCCAGTGGCTTTGGGATGGGGCCTCTGACCCAAGGGTGCTGGAAGCACCATGCTGTGCCTCAGCCGTCATCCCCCTGTGCCCGAGGCCCTGGGAGCAGCTTGTGTGAGTTGTCAGGCACTCGCAGTGGGAACAGACAGGAGGGAACTAGCATTTCACTCCAGAAGTTTGGTCCAGGTGGTACTGAGAAAGGGAAGTGCAGCTGTGCCCTCCCCTGCCTGGCGGGGTGGCAGTAAAGAGGACACGTGCCCTGTTTCCTTGGTGGGATCTGGGTCTGATCCCCAGTTCAAGTTGCTGAAGAAGCAGCAGCCACCTGAGGCCTGTCTCACAGCTCCCACCCGTGGTAGAGGCACATGGTGGGGGCAGTGCCAGGGGGTGGGGAGGTGTGAGCTATAGCTCCAGACAGGCAGTGTCAGAAGTGAGTGCCCCTGAAGAATGTGCAGACAGTCTGCGGAACTGGACAGTCTGTGAGCCAGAAAATAGGAGCTCAGCTAGGGCATAGGTGATGCTAGCCAGCCCCAAGCTGGTGAGCATCTGGGCCTTCATGCTGCTATCACCAAACACCCTAGACCAGCAAGCATTGTCCTCCTGATCCAGAACTGCCACCTGTGCTGCTCCCTGGAAAGTGAAGGGTTCCCACATCCTTGTCCCTGGTGCCCAGGCAGTGTGGTTTCATCCCTTGGAGTTCACAGAAAAATAGTGGTATCCCTCGTGTGGACACTGTGTCACCCCTACCCAACAGCTGGCGACTTGAGCAGAGAGCAGCCCCACTGTGCAGGCAGGGCTGGGGCCTCTGAGGTCTCACAGCATACACCTCCCTGTGTGCAGAATCAGGCTCAGCATCGCTGGTGCTCACATGGGCTGATGCTAGCCCCAGCATGGCCCAGTGTGGGTGTGCACATGTGGATCTGGCCACCTCTAGTTAAGAGGTCCAGATAGGACACAGCATGAGACTAGCCCTGCAGCTAGTTGGAAGCCACCAGGCCACTGGACAAGTCAACATAACAGATGGCCTGAGCTGTTGGGCTTGTCCTCAGTGTGGTCAGCCTTAGGGGCTGTGAGGCTGGTGGAAGTGTGTGGGAAGACAGTCCCACCAGTCAGCAGAGCAGGGTCTGTATTGATCCACAGAGGGACATGTCACAGGCCAGCCGGGCTGTGGCAGGGCAGGCTAGGCTGCTGCCTGCTGAAGCCTTTGCCTCTCCAGGCTGCCCTCAAGCTCCCACACCATGGCCTGTCCCAGCCCAGCAGCCTCTGTCCTCATTCCCCTCCCCTACCTGGATCTGGGGCTGCCAGCCACCAGATCACCGCGTCCTCTGTTCAGAGGTGGGGTATGTGCTACTGTGTGTGTCTGGGCAGCATCTGGAAGAAGGCAAGGGTGTGTGGGGAGGCCTGAGGGAGAAGGAGCCTGCATGTGTGCTGAACACGTGGCACAGAGGCAGGCGGGTGGGTGGCAGCGCGCCGGCTAAGCCCCTCCACTTCCAGGTGGGCCAGAGCAGCCTCCCCATGCTGTCCTCGCCATCGCCAGGCCAGCAGGTGCAGACCCCACAGTCGATGCCCCCGCCCCCCCAGCCATCACCACAGCCCGGCCAGCCCGGCTCTCAGCCCAACTCCAACGTCAGGTAGGCCTAGCCAGGGGTGCCCCTCCCTCTGGCCCTCAGGGTATACCCTCCCACCCCCACCCTGGCTCACACTTGCTCCCTTCCACTTGGCTACAGCTCCGGTCCCGCCCCGAGCCCCAGTAGCTTCCTACCCAGCCCCTCACCGCAGCCCTCCCAGAGTCCAGTGACAGCCCGCACCCCACAGAACTTCAGCGTCCCCTCACCTGGACCTTTAAACACCCCCGGTAAGTCAGGCCTGGGGTGGGAGTGGGTGCAGCCTGAGGCCCGGAACCCACTGTGGGACCCGCATGTGGCCAGCAGGTTCGGGTGCTGAGCATCGCTCCTCACCTTTGCAAGGCCTCAGCCCATGCCAGGCACTCGAACTCAGGGGCCTTTGGAGCCTGAGCGCCTCCCCTAAGGGTCTGGGGCCGCGGCCCGGCCCGGCTGTGTCCTGCAGTGAACCCCAGCTCTGTCATGAGCCCTGCCGGCTCCAGCCAGGCCGAGGAGCAGCAGTACCTGGATAAGCTGAAGCAGCTGTCCAAGTACATCGAGCCCCTGCGTCGCATGATCAACAAGATCGACAAGAATGAAGGTGGGCCACACGCTGCAGGGCTGGGCCATGGGTGCCCAGCTGGGTCTTAGTGTTCCCTCTTCTGTCCCAGACAGAAAAAAGGACCTGAGTAAGATGAAGAGCCTTCTGGACATTCTGACAGATCCCTCCAAGCGGTGAGCTTTGGCCCAAGTCCCTGGAGGAGGACAGTGCTGCACCCACCAACTGTCCCATAGGGCGAGGCTGGTCTAGCCATGGTGGGCTATAGGGAAGGTGCCCAGGCAGTTCTTGGGCCCTGCCTGGAGGCCACCAGAGGTCCACTAGGGTGTGTGCACTGGAGCTTCCCACCTGGACTCCACCTTGGCCAGCACCCAGCCTTCACCCTACTCTAGGCTGCTGTTGTGGTCCTTGCACTTCCCAAGTGTGGCTGTCACAGCTAGGCCTTATCTGGCCTGTGGCCAGGTCCTGCCTGGCAGCAGCCTCACCGTCAGCTGGCCACGACATACCTGAGTCTTACCTTCAGGCCTGTCTCTGCCTTGCCAGTGACTGTAGCAGGCAGCTGTGTCTCAGGTACCCCATTTGCAGTTCACAGGAGCTGTTTGTGGGAGTAGGACAAGGCAGTGTTTAGGAGAAACAAGTAGAAGGCAGGGTGTGCCAGCCACAGGCTGCCATGGGCACTAGAGCCTGGGCAGTGCCTCAGAACTGCACGAGCTCAGTTTTGTTTTGCTCCCTCTTAACACACCACCTGGATGCAGGCTGTGCCCCCCCTCCTAGAAGGGTTGCCCTGTTCTGGATATAATGCCAAACAGGGGCCTATTAGAGCTGGATGGCTCTCCAGACACTTTTTTTATTTTTTTGAGACAATCTCAAGCTGTCGCCCTGGGTAGAGTTCAGTTTTTCTTTTTCTTTTTTTTTTTTTGAGACCAAGCCTCAAGCTATCCCCCTGAGTTGAGTGCTGTGACATCACAGCTCACAGCAACCTCCAACTCCTGGGCTCAAGCTAGTCTCCTGCCTCAGCCTCCCAAGTAGCTGGAACCATAGGTGCCCGCCACAACGCCTGGCTATTTTTTGGTTGCAGCCATCATTGTTTTGGCGGGCCCAGGCTGGATTTGAACCTGCCACCTTAGGTGTATGTGGCTGGTGCCTTAGCCACTTGAGCCACAGGCGCAGAGCCCAGTTTTTCTATTTTTGGTGGAGGCGGGGTCTCACTTTTGCTCAGGCTGGTCATGAACTCATGAGCTCAAGCAATCTACGTGCCTTGGCCTCCCATAATTCTAGGATTATAGGCGTGAGCCACCGCGCCCATCTTCTCCAAGGAGCTTTTGAGTTGATTCATCATTGGGATTTTAGGGCCGAGGAGGGCAGGAACTTTCCTAGAAAGACAAGCCTTCCAGTGTGGCTGGGACCTGCCCTCTGCCCCTCCCCTTATTTCATTGCCTTCTTCTGCCAACCAGGAATGGGCAGCTCCAAGGGTGAGAGTTGTCTTGCCTAAGACTCTGTGTCTGGGAACAGCTGGTCTCCTGGCCAGGGTTACTGCAGAGGTTTCCCATGGCAGAGTGGGGAGTCCAGATAGGCAGTGGTTGGGATCTAAGCCCAAGAGCTGTCAGCTGTCTCAGCTCTCCAGCCCCAAAGTTAGCTCACAACCCCTCTCTCCATAGGTGTCCCCTGAAGACCTTGCAGAAATGTGAGATCGCCTTGGAGAAACTCAAGAATGACATGGCGGTGGTGAGTGGAGTATTGGGTACCTCCCAAGGAGGTCAGGGTGCACCCCTGGTGTCTGGGAGAACTAGGTAGGAGGAGTCTTCCTAGTCAGGTGTGCTGAGAATAAGGGAGAAGCCACCCCTCTCCCTGTGGCCCCATGGGTACTGCTACCACTCAGCCATGGCCGGGAAGCAGGGAATTGTGTCCAGGGCCAGCCAGTACTGTCTGTACAGGGGTGGACATTGTGAGAAGAGCCTCGGGAATCTGACTGTGAGTGAACATGAGGGCCTTGGGGACAGGCGGGCCCCAAAGAGTGGTTACAGCCTTGAGTTCCAGGCTGGCTGCTGACCTGTCCCTGTTCCATCTCCAGCCCACACCTCCACCACCTCCAGTGCCACCTACCAAACAGCAGTACCTGTGCCAGCCACTCCTGGATGCCGTCCTTGCCAACATCCGTTCACCCGTCTTCAACCACTCCCTGTACCGCACATTTGTGCCAGCCATGACCGCCATCCATGGCCCACCCATCACGTGCGTACGGCTGGGCTGGGCCTTGTGGAGGGCAGTGGCTGTAGGCTGCATGCAGCCAGTGTGGTCACTGCTCCCCTCCTCAGGGCCCCGGTGGTGTGCACACGGAAGCGCAGGCTCGAGGAGGAAGAGAGACAGAGCATCCCCAACGTACTCCAGGGGGAGGTGGCCAGGCTGGACCCCAAGTTTCTGGTGAACCTAGACCCTTCTCACTGCAGCAACAATGGTACCGTCCACCTGATTTGTAAGCTGGGTGAGTGTCCTGGGGAGACAGTGGCAGGACTGCTGGTACCCTCTATGCAGGGCATGCCAGGTTCCAAGTCTGAGAGTCAGAAGGACCCATAGGCTGCGGAACCTTCCAGGTTGTGAGGAGTCCTGTTCCAGGGCAGGGCAGCCAGAGTCTGTCTAGGTCAGAGGTATAGCCATATGTGTTACAGATGACAAGGATCTCCCGAGTGTGCCCCCGCTGGAACTCAGTGTGCCTGCTGACTACCCCGCTCAGAGCCCGCTGTGGATCGACCAGCAGTGGCAGTACGGTGGGTGAACCTAGGGGAACTGGCAGGGGCCAAGGCAGCTGGGGCCAGCAGTTGGTGAGCAGGGTTCCCAGTGACCACCTATGTCCTCCTCCCACCCTAACTGAGCCCCGCCTTCCCCTCACTGGCTTCCTGTTCAGACCAGTGCTGGTTGCTCAGTGGTCGCCTGAAGAGAGAAGGTTCTATCCATTTGTGTCCCATTGCCCTTTTATCTCTGCATCAGGCCAGCATGTTCAGTGGGTGAGGGGCAAGCCGGTCCATGGCTCAAGATGGACCCAGCTCCCCACAGTAGCCCCTGTGAAGCTTGGCAGGGCTGAGGAAGGTCAGAGGTACTGCCAGAGTTTAATATGGGGACCCATCTGGGTGACATGGCTCCAGAGGGAGCCCCATTGGCAGAGGATGGCTGCCCTGAGCATCAGAGCTGGTACACAGCCTGGCCAGAACTAGGTCCTCAAGTTTGTCACAGAGGGAAAGCCCCGGGCTCTGTATTCAGTTCATATTCCAGATTTTCACTGCCCACATGGCTGTGGTGGAAGAGCCCAGTGGCTGGGCACTGTAGGAGGCAGGTGTTAGCCCAGTGCACCCACTCACATCTCAGGCTGCCCTTCCTGGGGAGCTACAGTGTGGCCCACTGCTCACAGCCCATCCTTCTGCCGTAGACGCCAATCCCTTCCTGCAATCGGTGCACCGGCGAATGACGGCAAGGCTGCTGCAGCTCCCTGACAAACACTCCGTGACTGCCCTGCTCAACACCTGGGCCCAGAGTGTCCACCAGGCCTGCCTCTCGGCCGCCTAGCTGGGACTGCAGGATAGCCAGCATCCTCACTGGGCCATGGACGCATCCCTCCCAATGGACGTTGCTAGGTGTTGGCTTCCTTAGGGAGCCTAGGGTTAGATTAGCTTTCCTGCTTTTATCTTCTGCCTTGGGGACCTGCCAAATGAAATTCCCACACTGTTCAGAACTGGGACAGATGGCTGTGGAGCTGGCTGGTGGGGACATGGGCTGTCTTCTTAGAGAAGGTTCTCCGTGTCTCCAGGGAGTCAGACACTGCCTCTGGCCACGATCCTCGGGCTGCTCTTGTGGCCTTTCCACGGTCTGCACCCAGTTTTGGGTCCACTCTCAGCAGCATGAGGGAGAACTCCGGTTCTTATCAGAGCATCTGTGTGTGCTAGAACACACTTCTACACATTTCCATAGGAGAACTTGGAGGACATAGGAAGCCCTTAAAATACACAGTTCTCTGATCACGGTTTTGAGTTTAGTCTGTGCCACTCTTAGCAGTGGGCTCCTGGGTCCAGGGCACAGACTGCGTCTTGGCTGCCTATTCCCAGCCTCAGCACTGTGAGGAGCCCAGGGAAGAGCTCCAGGTGCCATGTCCTGCTCTGAAGGAGGAAGAGTGATGTCCTCAGGCCCAGCATCCTCAGAGCTTCCTGTGCTCTGCACCACTCCAGAGGGTGGGCTCCCGGCTGGGATAGGGTCATGGGGCAGCGTGGCCCCTCCCTGTGTTGCCTGCCACTCTGGGTGCCAGTCAGCAGCCCTCTGGTCATGAGATGTTCCCCTTTTTATGTGCACTACCCCATCAGTGGTTCTTATAATAAATATATTATTCCTGTGTTTGTCAGGAGTTCATCACTGCATCATCTTCTCCATGATCTGGGGCCTGCTGTCCTGTCAGGGATATTGTCAACTCTGGAGTCAGCAGTATCCAGTCTGGCCCTGAGTGCCCCAGACCTCACCTCCACTCACCTGACATACTGTCCCATCCCTAAGCCGGGTCCATGCCCCAGGTTCCTAGCAAAGTTCCTGTTGCCAAAGCAGGAAGAGGCTGAGACTAATGCCAAGGACGTGGAGCCCTGGGACTGGGAGGACTATGGTACCCAGGCGAGGGTGGGCACTGAGCTGACCACCCCAGGCAGTAGATGGTGCTGCTCTGGTGACCGGGAGCAGGGGGGCTGGACACAGCATTCTGGAGATGGCAGGTCTTCTTTTGCTATGACCCTCCAGGGAGGAAGGTGGGCTTAGCCAAATCACTTGTCAGCCCTGCTGAGTGTCAGGACAGGAAACAACAGCATTTTGCCCCCCAGGAGTGACCAGTCAGGGCAGGAGACCTGGAGTAACTGTGCTCCTAGCAGGCAGCTCCCAGCATAGCCAGTGGACCAGGAAAGCTTTCCTGTCTCCGGAGGGGCAGATGTGGCTGTGTTGACGTGGCAGGTCCCCTCCAGACTAGCAGGGAGCTGGATTAGGGACCAAGGGCTGGGAGATGTGAGACACACAGTTGGAGAAAAACAGCTTTATTTTCAGTATTCTCATTTTGTAATGTGCAGAACAGCAAAATAATAGCAAGAAAATATACAGTTCTTTGGTTTGGAAGTCAAGTACCTTATCTGTCATGAGTTTTATCTTGGAATTTAGCTTGGTTTAAAAGTATTCAGATCCTTTAGAAGTGCAGGTCGACCACAGCTTAGGGGCAATGGACTCAGAACACGGAGCGATGTAGGCGCCGGCTCTGCACCACCTGCAGCCGCTTCTGCCGCTCGGCAAAGGTGCTCTTCAGGGTCTGTTTCAGTGCAGGCAGGATGGCACGCTCCGCCACGGGCGTGGGGCTCAGTATTAGGCTGGGGACCGGTGGGGGAAGGTCACCTGGAACATCCTCAGGAGTAGAGGCTGCTGGGAGTGGGACCCTCGGCCAGCCTGCATCTGAGCCCCGAACCTCCCTGTGCACTGGGCTGCAGGGCTGCCCTCCCCATCCAGGGGCTCACCATTTCTTAGAGAGGTTCTTGCTGGAGACCTTGGGGAGCTGCATGGCCTCCTGGTCCCTGCGTGAAAGGAGAGTCAGCAGTGAGCCCTGGACAGGCCCTGATGGGACGCGGTGGGGCAGGGCGTAGGCACTCACTTGGGAGGACTGGGCCCAGCCTCCACGGGGGCAGCCTTGTGCCTCTGGCTCCCCTCCAGAAGGGCCTTGAGATGCTGGAGCTGAAAGGCATGGGAGGGTGTGACGGGTGTGGTGGTCCCAGCCACCCAGGGCCAGCCCTGCCTAGGCCTCACCTCTTGGGCCTGCAGGAGGTTGGCATTCCACAGCTGGCGGATGACCACCTCGCACTGCTGAAGAGTGGTGGGCTTGCGCAGGTATGGGGGCAGGCTCGTCCAGGGGGGTGCACCTGTTGCTTGCCTGCCCCTGTGCTGGATGCCTGCCCCTAAGGGGGCCCCTGGGTGAGAGATCTCCACTTCCTCATCTCTGAAATGATCATTGCGGCAGCCCTGAGGTGACTTGCCTGGGCTGGTCTAAGCACCCACTCAACCCTACCACACACACCCCAGGCCAGTGTGGGATCAGTGTGAGGAAGTACGTGGGCTCCCTTTCCTGACTAGGGTGCTCTGGGCAACCAGGTGGGGCCAGCTGGGACCTGGGACCACCCACCCATCTGTTCCCTCTGAAGGTACACTGTGGGTCAGATGGGGGTTCCAAAGGTGACCAGTTAGCTACCAGGCTGCCCTTGGGCTTCATGCAATTTAGGGCTGGTTTAGGGAGAATCTTAGAGCTATGCAGAGAACCAAGAGCCTGTCCTGCTTGATTACTACCCAGAGTGCACTCTCTGCAATGTCCCAGGGCAGTCCTGAGAACTCGGGAGTCACCAGAACTTAGTCTGGCTGTCTTGCTGGCCCAGTATCGTTCAAAGGCAGCCAGCCCGCTCTGTTCTAATCAGACTCACTGTTTTCTTGGTAACAAAGATTGCTTTGTGTTTCTTTTCTCTGACAAAGTGGTTCAGGGGCTGCTGCTGACCCCCTCATGTGGGGTCAGGTCAGCAGACTCCTAGGGGTGGGGAGGAAGACAGCGCCCACCACCCATGTGGAGCCTGGCGTTGTCTGCTTCCGAGAGCCTTGGTTCCCATTGGAAACAGGCCCAGGGAGCAAAGGGCAGAGCAGCTGGCTTACTCCAAGGTAGGACTTACTGCACACAGTCCTGGGCCCACATGCAGGCCCGGCCTGCAGGGTGCATACCAGCCTACCTGGCCTGCCCCTGCACCCCAGGTACTCTGTCCAGTTTGCTGCTGTGAAGGGAGGCAGTGCTAACGGGCTCCTCTTCCAGGTCCACCTTCTGGAGGCCATCAGCCTTTGACTCTTGCTTCTTGAAGGAGCTGGGTGGGGGCCTGAATTTGCCTTGAGAGTTGGCTGCAGGTTGGACCCACAGGGCCAGTCACTGCAGACATCAGAAGTGCTGCCCACGTCCTCCAGGGTTGGTGTGTGTGCCCAAGCTGCCCCTGCCCCTGCAGTTCTGAGGGTGAAGCCTGTGGGTGGTGCCTGCTGAACAGGCAATCACAACGGGAGACGCTCCTATTCTGGGTAAAATGAAACTGCACGAGAGGCCTGAGAGCCAACCTGCACACGTTTCCTTTCCAAGGACAAGGCCCGTTGCCCACCTGGGCCCTACACAGAAAAGGAGGGCCGCTGCTGGTGAGGATGCTGGGCCTCTTGGCAAGGCCTGGAGGGGAGAAGAGGCACCAGCTCCCTCTGCAAAACATGCCACAAGCCCAGGGGCACTGGCCAGAGCCAGGTCGCCTGCATCCTGCCTGCTTGGGGACAGCTGGTGCACACCCTTCTCCCGAGAAGCCCACTCTGGAGGCTAAGCCAGCACTCAGCAGCCCTCCAGAGCCAGACTGCTCGCTGCCCTGCCCTGGGGAGGGGCTGCCCAGGGCCTTGCTGCTGGCTTTTGTATTCTCATGTCAGGGCCTCCCTCTTGCAGCCCACAGTCCTATCTCAGCCCACCTCTGCCCTTGTAGCAGCATTAGCTTGCAGGGCACCTGAGGCCTTCCTCCTTGGCTCTCTTCAGCCGCCCCTTCACCTTTTACCCACAGAATCTGCCTTTTGATCTGCCCAGAAGCTTAGCCACCCAGGCCTGGGGCCCCAGTGGGGCACAGGCCCCTCTGAGCTCATGGAGGAACCCAGCCTGCTCACCTGACACTGTTGTGTTGGACACTGACTTGTTGGAAGGGAAACTGGCAGTGGAGATGCTGCCTGCAGAGGGTACACGGAGCTGGGTGGCAGCATTGCAGGGCCGTGACCTCCCTGCTATACCCCACTCTCTGGGAGCACCCAGGGGAGCAAAGGTCACCAGAAAGATTATTTCCTGACAGGTCATTCAAAAAGCAAGGGGCTTGGGACCAGTGTAGGGTCCTGAATGAGAGCACAGCCTCAGTGTCCCAACAGGATCCCAGGCACTACAGGGCTTAGATCACTAACTTGGGCCACACTTTGCCCAGAACAATTCACTGGAGCTGTCACACCCTTAGGAGAGGGGTCCTCCCTCACCCCATTCTCTGCATATCCCCCAGAGAGAGAGCCCTGAGCACCACCCAGACTGGGATGTCCCCAGGCTGGGCCTGTTCACCCATCAGACCTCCTGAAGTCAGATCTGGCCCCCAGAGATGAGGGGAGAGAGTGAGCTCAAGAATCCAGTCAATGTCCCTGGGCTGGGCAGAGAGCCACAATCAGGATGAAGTGCCTCAGACAAGCGGCTGCAGGTCTCTGAGTCTCTGCTTCCTCCCCCACCCTGGCACCCTGGATGAGGTTGCTGAGATGGCCACAAGACAGGCTCCCTGGAAGGAGCATGCCCAGAGCACTCTACCAACGTGTAGAATCAGAGGCCAAAACACCCAGGGTGCGGGGGGACACCCAGGAGGGGAGGGGCTGTTCCAGGGCCCCCTCCTGTCTCAGGAGCTCTGCTCAGACAGGGAGGGTTCAGCAGCCCCCTACCCTAAATGCTCTGCTCATTGTTCCTACTGTCCCTACTCACAAGCCTCAGGCCTTGGGCTCCCTGAGAGCAGCTCCTATTGTGCTTGGGTACATAAAGTCACCCAGCGGGGGGGCAGTAGCGTCCAGGTCCCCCAGAACCCGTCCCCACTTGGGTTAGCATGCTGGGGCCAGTGTACAGGTGAGCATGGATAGTGTGGAGGGGCTGCTGCTCTGCATGGTAGGGACTTCCCAGCACTGAAGAGGCTCAATCTCACCTTTCTTCTGTGGCTTCTGATTCATTATGAGCTTGTAATGGAGATCTGAAACCAAAGCACACGCTGTCCTCATCATTTAAAACAAAGCCATCGCCACTGGAAGAAGCAGCTTAGTCCACATCCCTGCCCCTAGAGGCCCACTAGCTTTCCCCACTACACCTTTGCCTTGGGCACCGGAGGCTAGAAATGCTTCTGGTTATTCCCTAGACAGAGCTCCGCCCAGCACACTCAGCCAGTCACCTCTGCTCCAAGTCTGAGACTACCACAAGTGCCAGACTAGGCTTCACTCCAGGAGCACAGAGATGAGTTGGGATGACCCCACACTGCTGGAGCCCTGGTTCCTGGATGAGCAACGTGGTCAGTGTAATAAGGGATCTCTGGGGACAGGGTTGAACAAATCTGGCCTGGGTGTCAAGGACTGAGGTGAGACTCAGGAAGGCCTGAGGACAGCACCGGGGGTTCTGACATAGATGCCCAGTGGTAGAATACTCGGCACTCCAGGTAAGGCGGCACCAGAAAGGGCAGAGGGAGAAACTGAGGCAGCAGGCCTCAGTGCCCTGGCAGAGGAGCTCTAAGTGAAGGGTGAGGCTGCAGTGAGGAGCAGCCATATCACAGAGGTCTCACATTCTGCTCAAATGGAGTCCATGGGGTGAGGGCCACAGGGGTGTGAGGAGTGTGGGCACAGGGTAGAGGGGCCGGCTGGCCACTTGTCTGCCCCCCATCTGGTGTATTCAGTGGGAGAAAATGCACTGAGCTGTACACTGTGATGGGTTTGTTTTACTTTTATAAAGTTTCTTAACAGTGAGGTGAGTTTGACCCTGCCTAGAGAGGAGATGGCTGGCCGTGTGAATGCCTGAAATGACACTGCCCCTTCAGGGCAGGCTTCAGGGAGGGCAGCGCCCACGACCACCCCGGTCTAGGACCTGGGGCAGGGAGAGCCCCGTGCGGCAGGAGCCAGCGTGGGGCTTGCTGACCCGTGTCCTCCCGAACCCCCAGTGTGCTCTGGACCCGTGAGCGGAGAGTTTCACTGTTGCAGGCCCGGGCGACGGGGCATCCGGGGAGACCGGCTCACCCTTGTTCTCCCGCTTCAGGTGCTCAATTTCCTCGTGGAGTTTGACCAGTGTCTCCGAGTGCTGGTGCTGCAGGAACTCCAGGCTCTTTTCCAGGTCCATGACCCGCTTCTGCGCATCGCTGTGTCCCGGATGTGCCGTCAGGCCCTGGAGGCCCGCGGGCTGGCGCTGGCGAAGACGCGACATGCCTCGGGAGCCCGGGGTCGCCGAGATGGGGCGCTGCGCCCTGGCTGCCCCCGCCATCCCGCTCATGTCGCCACCGCCGCTACTGCCCCCTCTGCACGCCGGCTCAGTGCCGGGGCAGACCTGGCAGTCGTCGCCATAGAAACGGGAGCGTCCGAGGGGACGGGCCTGGAGGCCGGGGCGGGGCCTGGGCGCACGAGGGGCGGGTCTGTAGGTCAGGGCGGGGCCTAGGTGCAAGATGGGCGGGCCTATTCACACGAGGGGCGGGGTCTGGGTGCAAGTGGGGCGGGACTGGAGGTGGACAAGGAGCGAGAGCCCGTGAGCCAGCTGAGGCGGGGCTGGGACGCAGGAGGGGGGAGGGTCTGGAAGCGGGACAGTGTCTGTGGCCATGTTTCCCAAGGGTCACTGCACTCTGACTTTATTTATTTATTTGAGACAGAGTCTCACTTTGTCGCCCTCAGTAGAGTACACCGGTGTCATATCTCACAGCAAACTCAAACTCTTAGGCTCTAGCGATTCTCTTGCCTCAGCCTCCCAAGTAGCTGAGACTACAGGGGCCCGCCAACAATGCCCGGCAACAATGCCCGGCAATTTTTAGAGACGAGGTTTCACTCTGGCTCAAGTTGGTCTCAAACCTATGAGCTCAGGGCAATCCACCCGCCTGGGCCTCCTAGAGTGCCAGGATTATAGGCGCACACCCAGCCTCAGCTAATTTATTTTTAGTAGAGATAGGTTCTCACTCCTGCTCAGGCTTGTCTCAAACTCGTGAACTTAAGCAATACACCTGCCTCTGCTTTCCAGAGTGGTAAGATTACAGGCTTCAGCCACTGTGCCCAGCCCTGATCATAGAAACCTTAATACCCAGGCACCCCCTGTCAATGTCCAAACCCTGAATATACTCCAGGTAACAAAAGATAGAGGGCGGTGTCTGTGGCTCAGTGAGTAGGGCGCCAGCCCCATATACCGAGGGTGGCAGGTTCAAACCTGGCCCTGGCCAAACTGCAACAAAAAATATAGCTGGGCATTGTGGGAGGCTGAGGTAAGAGAATCGCTTTGATGCAGGACAAAGTGGCACCACAACCTGCTGCCTTAGCCCTGGAGGTGTTGATGCTGTGAGGGATGGAGGAACCAGCTTGCTGGAAGGGCGGACACCTGAGGGGGAGACACTGGCACCTTGCTGTCTCCTCCCTGTGCACTTCTGACTGGTAGATTTCATGTAAGTTTCCAAGGCCTGAGACTTCATTGGACAGTTGGCTGGAACTGATGAAGACTCACGCCCTAAAAGTCAGCATTGAGTTCCAGCAAAACAACCCCCTGCCACTATATAAACCTGAGCAGAGGACAGACCTAGAAGAGGGAGCAGGAAAGCTTGTTCCCCTCCTGGGTTCTCTCTGCCAGGAGGTTTAGTTTTTTGTAGTTGTTATAATTTTTGTTTCTGTGAATAAATCCTGACTTACCTGTGGTCCTGTGGTCCTGTGGTCCATTGATTCATTCTTCAAATGGCCCAGACCAAGAACCTGAAACTCCAATACAGCTTGAGCCCAAGAGTTTGAGGTTGCTGTAAGCTATGATGTCACAGCACTCTACCGAGGGTGACATAGTGACATTGCTCTGTTTCAAAAACAAAGAAAGAAATTGGCTCGGCGCCTGTGGCTCAAGTGGCTAAGGCACCAGCCACATACACCTAAGATGGCGGGTTCGAATCCAGCCAGGCCAGCCAAACAACAATGATAGCTGCAACCAAAAAATAGCCAGGCACCTGTGGTCCCAGCTACTTGGGAGGCGGAGGCAAAAGAATCGCTTGAGCCCAGGAGCTGGAGGTTGCTGTGAGTTGTGATGCCACAGCACTCTACCCAGGGGGACAGCTTGAGGCTCTGTCTCAAACAAAAACAAAAAAAAAAGAGAGAGAAACTATCATAGGCCAATATGCCTGATGATCATAGATGCAAAAGTCCTCAACATAATACTAAATACTAGCAAATCAAATTCAACAGCACATAGAAAAAGTCATTTACCATGATCAAGTAGCTTTTATCCCAGGGATGCCAGAATATCATACATATGCAAATCAGTATACATGATATATTGACATAACAGAATAAAGAACACAAGTCACACATATGGCCAGGCACAGTGGCTCATGCCTGTAATGCCAGCACTCTGGGAAGCTGAGGCAGGTGGATTGCCTGAGCTCATAGTTGGAGACCAGCCTGAGCATGAGTGAGATCCTGTGTCTAAAAATAGCTGGGTATTGTGGTGGGTGCCTGTGGTCCCAATTACTCAGGAGGTTGAAGCAAGAGAGTCACTTGAGCCCAAGAGTTTGAGGTCACTGCAAGCTATGAATTTGGAGGTGGTAGAGGAGGCAGGCTCGTGTCAGGGGAAACAAGCTGTGCTACCTTTGATTAACAAGGGCAACAAAATGAGCTTTTATGTCTCAAAAAAAAAATCACATGATATTTTCAATAGATGCAGAAAAAGCATTTGAAAAAATTCAACACCCCTTTATGATAAAAAATCAACAAATTAGGTATTAAAGGAATATACCAAAATATAACAGAGGCCGTATAAGACAAAGCCATAGTTACCATCATATTGTATATACACACAGTGCAATACCACTCAGGAATAAGCAAGAATAGAATTCTGTCATGGACGAACCTGGAAGACATCATGGTAAGTGAAATAAGCCAGGCGCAGAAAGACAAACATCCCATGATCTCACTCATGTGGAATCTAAAAAAGTTATCTCATAGAAGTAGATAGAAGGATACTTGGTTTTTTTTGTTTGTTTGTTTTGTTTTTGAGACAGAGCCTCAAGCTGTCACCCTGGGTAGAGTGCTATGGCATCACAGCTCACAGCAACCTCCCAACTCCTGGGCTCAAGTGAGTCTCCTGTCTCCACTTCCCAAGTAGCTGGGACTATAGGCACCCGCCACAACGCCCGGCTATTTTTTGGTTGTAGCTGTCATTGTTGTTTGGCGGACCCAGGCTGGGTTTGAACCCACCAGCTCTGGTGTATGTGGCTGGCACCTTAGCCGCTTGAGCCACAGGCACCGAGCCAATAGAAGGATACTTGTTATCAGAGGCTGGAGAGGGAAGAAAGGATGGGAAGAGATTAGTCATGAGTATAGTTACAAAAAGAAGGAATAAATTCTGGGGCCAGTCAAGGACCCCAAGTTATATAATGTCCTAACAAACTCTAAGGTACTTAGGTCACAGAAGAGCCTCCTCCCCCTCTACAGCACCAATGCTCCTGAAGGTGCAGATGAGGACAGGGTCACTAAGGAGAGTGATGTGGGGAAACTGACCACCAAGGAGGAAGACAAAGGCGCATATGGCTCTTTCATCGGTTGAAGAGAAGAGATCATACTCTGTTACCCAGGCTGATCTCTAACTCCTGGCCTCAAGTGATTCTTCTGCCTTGGCCTCCCAAAGTGCTAGACTTCCAGGTGTGGAAGACCACTGTGGCCTTTTTCTATCGCTGAAATACTGGTTAGGAGAAAGTAGGGATATGTGACAGGAATAGAAGATAATAGGGAAATAATCTCATTTATTTTGGCCCCTTGATATTTGAGAAATTGTGCTTTCTAGAATTCAGATTTTCAGAGTCAAAGAAAGCTAGCTAAATTTTCGAAGGGTTGACTATGTAAGAGACTTCTCATCTCTGTTGGCCAGGTCAGGGTTATCAGAGGACAAGTCATTCGGAGGCTCTGACCTAGTCTCGGACATCCCAGGGAGATGTAGATTTCTCCCGGTTGCACAAGGTCACTGTAGAAGGCTGATGGACAGGGACTGTACCTATCTTCAGGCAGAATGTGCTGGTTTCAGGACAGCGGGCCAAGAGTGGGCTGCAGGAAACAGTGTCACCCAGGGCAGGGAGAATGTGGAAGTGGCAGGCTGGTGTCAGGGGAAACTGAAGTTGTGCTTCTGGCACTGAATGCCACCAGAAGGCCTGAAGACCCAGGTGACAAGCACTTGACTCTGCCCTGACAGCAGCACAGCAAGGGTGTGGCTCATCCACGGTCCAGGGGTGAGTGGGAAGAATGTGCAGGAAGAATTCCTGTCTCCAGCCTGACTCTTCAAGAGCCAGCCAGCAGCTCTTTCTCCTCCTCTGTCTCCTTGAGAACCCTTGCCTCCTCCCCGATCCCAACCCCAGAAGTCTCTCCCCAGCACCAGGCCCTGGGCCCTTCCTCCCCAGCAGAGCATCCTCGCAGCTGTTATGTCCCTCCTGCTCTGCTGCCTGTGATCCCTTCTCAACTCTGCAGTGACAGCTCTTTGCAACAGTTAGCTCTAGGTCAGTGTAGCTCTGAGGTCCCACCACCCAACCTGGACATAGCCAGAACCCAGCTGCCCACCACCTTCAGCCACCACAGTCCTTGCTCCCAGGCAGGGCCATCAGGAGGCCCACCTCTTCCCTGGCTTGGCTGTCCTTTACTCTTTCAAGGTGAGTCACCAAGGCCCTAGGAACGAGGGCCTCACCCTGACCAGTCTCCACATCCCTGCACAGGGAGAGATGAAGGGCAGGGTCATGCCAGCTCCCCACACCCACCCCTGCACAGGGAGAGATGAAGGGCAGGGTCATGCCAGCTCCCCACACCCACCCCTACACAGGGTAGAGGAAGGGCAGGGTCATGCCAGCTCCCCACACCCACCCCTACACAGGGTAGACGAAGGGCAGGGTCATGCCAGCCACTCCCCATGTCCCTGCACAAGGGAGAAGGGGAGGGTCGTGCCCCTCCCCACAGCCCTGCACAGGGGGAGATGAAGGGCAGGATCATGCTTTGGATTTCAGAGCACTGTAGCTTTATCAAGGTTTTTGGAAGAAAACAAGGGTGGAGAGAGGAGTCAGCAAGAGAGTGGTGAAGGGGGCTGGGTGGGTGGAGACGGTGGACCACGTCTGGAGGGCTCACATCCTGTCTTCATTTAATGTGACTGGCAGAAGTCAGCCTTTGTTGGCTCAGCAATTGTAGCACAGTGGTTAGGGTGACAGCCACATACACTGAGGCTGGTGGGTTCCAAGTTTGGCCCGAATCTGCTACAAACAACAAAAGCAACCAAAAAAAAAAAAAAATAGTCGGGCAGTTCTGGCAGGCACCTGTAGCCCCAGCTACTTGAGAGACCAAGGCAAGAAAATCAATCACTTAAGCCCAAGAGTTTGAGGTTGCTTTGAGCTGTGACACCATGGCACTCTATCAAGGGCAACAAAGTCAGACTATCTCAAAAAAAAAAAAAAAAAAGGCAGCCTTTGTTAATATTGACTTTAGAGAAACTTTTATTTCCTGTTTCCATCACATTTGAGCAAGGTGAGCTATGCAGGGAAAGGGTGTTTTAGGCACTCAAGTGACAGCCCCTGGTGATGCCATTATGGGGCTGGCAAGTACACAATTCACTCCCCAGCCACTCACATGACCCTTAAACCTCTGGAAGCCAGACTGTCACACTACGGCTGGTTCTGCTGTGTTGACAAGAAGTCAAAGCTCCCACAACTCAGACCCAGCCCTGGCCCGCCTCCTGGGGCCCCTGGCTCTCAGGACAGTGTCAGCAGGTGCACTGACTGTGGCCACCGTGGATGAGCTGAGCCCCCAGGGTGAGGAACACATATGAAGACCAGGCTCCCGGACATTACTGGAGATCCTCAGTGGGTAACTGACTGGAGACCCAGCAAAGGTGCTGGGAGACTTAGGAGTAGAAGCAGCTGTGTTCATGTTCATCAGACTCATGTTTGATTATGAGTTTGGTTGGATTTTTGGTCACAAGACCCAATATGCCATTATTCAGAGTTGATACTGAAGTAAAATACCCAACATTTACAATTAAAATGTTAGAAAAAACCTATAAACCCTATATGCAAAAACAAAGTCATGGTTAAAAAACCATGGAGATGCCAGGCTCCTGCTGTCACCTGTAGGACATCTGTGGGTGTGTGAGGCCCTGTGGGGACTTAGGAAGATGAACACGTGCTTGTATATTTTGAACACTTAGGTGTTATCAGAAGGCCACATCTCTGAGCACTTGATCTCACTTAAGACATGAACAATGCTTTGGACCATCTGTGATTAGAGAACAGGTGACATAATCCATTCCCTGGACTTCATAGTATGCCCCATGACGGAGGACCAGCACCTCTCAATGGAGGTACAGCGGGTGGTGATGCAGGACACTGAGTGACAGGTGAAGCCCCTGTGCTCTGAGAGGATCCTTGTCTCCTCCAAGGTGGAATTCCATGGCCCAGTCTTGGAATGGCTAGGAGAACACGAAGAACCCTCAGGGTGCCAAACTTAACTTTATATGAGGAATCAGAGGACTATGCCCTCTCATTTCCCTGGACTCTCCCCTTTGACACTTTGATTCTTCCTTGAAGAGGAGGCTGGTCCCTCATAGGGAGAGGAGGTATTGGAAACCCACTGTGCCCCTGTTCCCCAGGAGTGATAGCAGAGGGGAGGACTGGGCTGCCTCACAAGGGGCATGCATGAGCCCCTTGGCTTTGCTCAGCAAGATACTAAAATGGTTTCTGGGAGGAAGAGGCATCCAGCTGAGTTGCAGGTGTTTGGGCTGAGAGAAAAGGGCTGGCAGCCGGCTGTCACCCAGCCTAGCTCCTGTACCGCCTGCTGCTACCACCTTCCTTGGCGTGCCTAGGCCACTCTCCCTTCTCTGGGGTTGTTTCTTCCAGATGACTCCACTGTTCCAGGATAATACCCTGAGCAGCCTGAAGATGACCACACTCTGGCTTGGAAGTGGCCTCTAGGCACATGTGCAATCTGCAGTGGACAAAGTGGCCAACCCATCAGAGCTGGTGCAACTTTCCTCGCTCAGTCAGCAGTGTCATGGCCATGGCATAGAGGACGTAGCACAGGACAAGGAGTAGGGTGCAGGGCAGAGGCCCAATGTGGAACAGAGAGGCCACAAAGAAGGCCAGCAGCAGTGACAGCAATGTCCGGTAGCTGCCCAGAAAACGCAGGCTGAGCCTTGGGCCCCGGGCCTGGCCAGCTGCCTGTCTCCGCCCCACAGGACTCAGAAGGTGCCTGTTGGCCAGTGCGGGCTCCATGAGATGGTAGCGACAAAAGCTGCCAACAAAATCATTGCGGGAACACAGAGCTATCATCTGGCCTGCAAACTAGAAGCACAAGGAGAAATACAGGTGGGGTGGGAACTGTAAGTGCCACCTCACAGACTACCCCAGGGCTCAGGGAAAATCCTCTAGAGGGCTCCCCGCCAATTGGACTTGCCCCAGGTGTACAGATAGATCAAGAGGGCTGAGGTGATAAGCTCCGGGCAGGAGTGTCCTCTAGAACCCATGTCTAGAAGAGGCCAGATGGCCCTCCAACACACTTACTCTGTGGTTGATGGCAGATGACAGCCGGAAGAGAGCACGGACCAGCCTGGCAATCTCATAACTCCGGATGGGCTGCAGCTCAGAGTCCCCTTGATACTCGATTTCAAACCTTCGCAGCCCATTGATGATCTAGAAACCAAGGTAGTGGGGACAGGTCGGAGAGTATATCCTTATGAACAGCTCAAAGGAGTCCTCTCTGTTCACTGGGGCAGGGGTAGTGGAGGCTAGGTCAACAGGCCCAGCAGACGCCTCCACAACCCCGCCTCTTACCTGGTACCGGCCCAGGGGTGTGAGAATGAGTCCATCCTCACCCACGATGCAGTCTGGGAGCAGCTTCTTCCCAGAGTCATCCTGAGCGGTCCCCAAGGCGAGTGTGAGCTGTGTGAGCTGGGCTTCACTAAGCTGTCAGAGAAGTACCTTTGCTTTTAATTTCAAGGAAAACGGAGGGCCTGGTTTCCACCCACTGACCTCCAGCAGTGATGGTGGGGAACCACAGACCATGCTCCAAGTGGCCTGCCTCCCACTGCACTGCGTCCCTCTGTGGGGTGCCTGGCGTGGCTAGGCAGCCAGTGGATCTCATGGGGAAGGGAACCCAACAGTGCCTAAGCAGGCACCACAGGTCATACCCGGAATATCTGGCACAGGTATCCCAAGGCCTTTTCCAGATGCTCATCTGTCTTCCGGACACTGTCCTGGCCCATTTCGTCCAGGTCGTTGGGTGGGTAGGAGGAGTTGTTGTCCATGGAGCTGAAGCGCAGCCATGACAGAAAGGAGCAGCCAGGTGGGCTCTCCCCGCACTGGTCAGAGATGGACTTGGCTGTCTGCTTGGCCTGTGTGATGAGCTGAGCAAGTCGCAGGACCTGCAGGAGGCATGGGCGGATTAGCAACTGGCCTGGGTGTCCCTCATCCTGCCATCAAGGGGAAAGACATGGGCTGCCGTCCTCTGCAGCATGGCCTAGGTGAACCCAAGAGTGGTGATGTGACCAGAAGGAATGGCTTCTGAGTGAGAACGTTTTTGTTGAATTTTTTTTTTTTTTTTTGAGACAGAGCCTCAAGCTGTTGCCCTAGGTAGAGTGCTGTAGCATCATAGCTCACAGCAACGTCCAATACCTGGGCTCAAGTGATTCTCCTGCCTCTGCCTCCCAAGTTGCTGGGACTACAAGTACCAGCCACAATGCCCAGCTACTGTGTGGTTGCAGCCATCATTGTTGTTTCACATGCCAGGGCTGGATTCGAACCCGCCAGCTTAGGTGTAAGTGGCTGGCGCCTTAGCTGCTTGAGCCACAGGCGCCTAGCCTGATTTTTTTTTAAATTAATTTAATTTCTTTTTCCTAGCCAGAAACATTCTAAAATTTTATCTATCTATTTATTTATTTATTTGACAAAGTCCCACTATGTCACTCTGGGTAGAGTACTGTCTCGTCACAGCTCACAGCAACCTCAAACTCTTGGGCTCAAGCAATTCTCTTGCCTCAGCCTCCAAGTAGTTGAGACTACAGGCATCCACTGCAATGCCCAGCTATTTCTTTCTTTCTTTTTTGGTTGCAGGTGTTGTTTTTAGTAGGCCTGGGCCAGGCCAAACTCACAGGTTCGGTGCATGTGGCTGGCACCTGACCCACTAAGCTAAAGGAGCTGAGCCTACTTTATTATTTTTATAGACAAGGTCTCACTCTGTCACCCAGGCTGGAGTGCAATGGAGCCATCATAACTCACTGTAGCCTCCAACTCCTGCCCTCAAGGGATCCTTGTCTCAGTCTCCCAAAGCTTAGAGCTCTGGGATTACAGGTATGAGCCACCAGGCCCAGCCCGGTGAGGAGCACCTTCAAAGACTAATGGGTGTTCTTCTGAAAGTGAAAATTTCCCAACAAATACTGTCGTTATTATCACAAAAAAACTTAGATTGGATTGGGGGAAAAAAAAAGCATGTGCATGCAATAACTGTCCATACCCAGACTTCTTCCTCTCTGTCCTAACACCTAGAGCCATCCCCAGCCCTGCTCATGCCCACAGCCTCAGAAACCCTGTCCTGTGCACAGCACTGTCAACTCACTCACCAGGGTGCGGACCTCGGGCCCGAACATTGGGGTGTACTTGCAATCCTGACCCTCCAGGCTGTACACGTGACTCTTCACCTTGAATGTAGCATCGGTGACCACAGGTGGCCAGGGTGACAGAAAGCTGCCCGTGAGCGTGGGAGCTGTGAAGAGCCGGTGCTGGCGGTGCGGGAGGCCAAGCTCTGGCTCCAGGAACAGCTGCTCCCCTGGAAGGCAGGACAGCAGCCTACAGATGCCTGGCACGTACTTCTAGGGGCACAGGGCACTGGCCGCCTCTTCTGAGCAGTAGCCACAGTACACCTTCCTGAGTCCCTGCCCAGCAGCATGTCTGTGCAGTATCCAGGACACGGCAGTGTCCACAGAGAAGCAAATGTCAACAGAAGCTGCGGACGACAGTGCCCAGACAAAACATGCCAGGGAGCAAGATCTCCTCCTACACTGCCACTGTAGTCCCAAGGGGAAGTAGGGGTTGCAGGGGAGTCTCAGCTCATGGGGTGCAGCTCTTCCCTCTCCTGCAGAGTGCAGCAGTGACAGGAGGGCAGGGCCCAGCTAGTCTCAGACTCCACAGTCAGGACATCACCCACTTTGCCCTGAGATCCCAGGGCACACTGCTTCCTGTCAGCCAAGGACTGGGCACTAATTTCACCTGGGCAGGGTTGGTCTGTCAGTCTGGTCCAGGATTGAGAACTTACCCTTCTGTATCATTTCAGACAGGTTGGGCTGAGCGAAGACTTTGGCCACACGGAACACCATGAGAGCATTCTTGGGGCTGACAAGGTCTGTGCGGAGTGCACGGTTCAGGAAGCCCACGAACAGCTTGGTGTACATCAATAGGTTCTCCTGGACAAAGGGTGCCCTAGGGTGGCAGGTTGGGGCTAGTCTATACAGGACCCAGCCCTGACCATCTGCTGGAGGGAGCTACACTGGTCGTGTCCCTGTAACTCCCTGAACAAGGACCTGTGATGGTGTCACAATGGCAGCTCAGCAAATGTTGGGGAACAGGGAGAGGGTCAGGACATAGGCAGATGAGACCTAGGCCCTCGTAGGACAACTTATTTTCTCCCTTTGCAGGAGGACAAGGCCACCAAGGCAGACCTGGCCCATAGCCTGATGGGGCAAAGAGAAGAACCACCAGGGAGGTACAAAGGGGAGGCCTTAGGTAAGGAGAGGGGAGAATTTACTGGTCATACTAGGTATGATGGCAATTGGGGATAGCAGGGTGGCCTCAAAGAAGGAATGGTAAAGGCGGAGGAGGTGGCCGCCACTGTGCTCTGTGCTAGGGAGGAAACATGAGGCATGGTTTGGGGGGTGACCTGCATATGTATCTGGGGCAGGAAGGCACAGGGACAGGGAAGGATTCACCTTGCTGCTTCCTTGGGAATCAGTTCTGGGGTCCAGCAAAGGTTGGTGAAGGGAAGGTAGCCTATGCTTCCACTTGGCAGGGGCTGGGAGAGGAACCCATGAGGCCCCCGAGGACCTCAGGGCCAGGAGACCACAGCACAGGCCATTGGTATGGTGTCCCCACTAGAGCAGCACCTGCCTGCAGCAGTCAGGAAGAGGGTAGGAGCTCACCATTTCTCTGACACACACCGGGGCTGAGGGTCACTGCTCTGAGCCTGCTTCTCAGGTGCGTATCTCCAGGGCTGCAGGTAGCTGAGCCACATCTCTAGGACCTGGGGAGAAACAGTTGTGCCCTGAGGACCCAGCTCCCAGAAGGCAGCTGTGGGGTCCACAACAGTGTCTGGAGCTCATCCTTGACCTCAGTGCAGGTACTGAGGAGAGGCTGGCTCCTCCTACCCGCTCTCCAAACGGTACAGGAGGCCCAGGCACAGCCCTCTAGAAGCAGGTTCTGCAGTGGGCTCCTCCCAGCCAAGGGGCCAGTGTAGCAGCTGAGGGCAGGACCCATATGGCTGGGACTGCCAGACAGGCAGGGCCTTTCTGCCCTTGGGGCCAGCTCTGGGAACCCAGGCAGGCAGAACAGCACAGCCCCAAAGGCCTCTGTTGTAGCAGTCAAATCCCTCCCCAATGGGACACATTGAGGACAAAGGTGCAGGTGGGCCGAGCCAGAACTCACAGCTCTGAAGGACGCATCCAGGGGCCAGTGGCCAAAACAGTGCTGCAGGAAGAGGTAGAGCTTCTGCTGGACGAACCTTGGGACAGCAGCCCTGCAAGGCAGGGGTGGGGACAGGGGGACAGCCATTACACTACAGCTCCACCCCTGGAGGAAGACTCATTCTTCAGATAAGTAACCAAGGTCAGAGAGATCAGAAAATACCCCAATGACACACTGCACGAAGGTGTCCGAGCCAGTATGGCTCCCGCATGTGCCTGCCCTCAACCCCACACAAGTCATTCAGTGGGTCAAGTGGGGAGTCAGGCTAAGGTCCCAGCCCTTCCCCTGATGGGAGTGTGGCCTGGGAGGAGAATGCGGTCAGTGCCAAGCTCCCACTGCTTCTGGGGAAGAAGCAATGAGAGTGTAGCATCATGAGGCCTCTCTCTGTCCAGCTTTGCTCTTTCCACTAGAGTCGAGGCTAGAGGGAAAGGCCTTGGGAGGTGCAAGCAGCTGGGCAGGCAGTAGCTGGGTGGGGTGAGCAGACATGCTCGAGAGGGGTCAGGGGATGCCCACCTAGTCCTGACAGCCTTACTCCTCTGCGAGCACGGAGAGACACGCCTTGCCCTGGGCAGAGGTGGCTATGGGCTATACCTGGGTTGGGGTGGGGTTGGGGGTACAGGTGTTAGGGGCAGGGGAGAAGGCTGTGGCAGAAGCCATAGGAGCCAGCCCAGGATCTCTACCCACCGTTTGAATTCCTCCAGGGGGCTGGTCGCATGAGAGTGGGTGGAGGGAGAGGTCTGTTCCGGTTTTAGGCTGTTGGCAAAGGCATGCAGATGTTTCAGCAGGAGGCGCACCACCAGCACGTGCTCCTCAGTGGGCGTGAACGACTCCTATGGTGGAGGAGGAGGAGGAGGAAGAGGAGGAGGAGGAGGAAGGTGTCAGAGCCCAAAGAGGCCTGCAGGACCCACATTGCTCAGCCCTCAGGTCCAACCACAGATGCTCCTGGGCTGTTTGCTCTGCTCCCTGACAGAGGCACAGCCAGGTTGGTAGTGGGGCCATAGGGCTTGGCGTGAATCTAGACCAGTGCCCTAGGGTTGGGAGGAGCACTTGTCCCAGTGTCTAGCAAGCCCCACTCTATGAAGACCTCATTTGCAAATCTGCAAAGTGCTTCCTAGCCCTGCTTTTGCACCACTGTGAATGCTCAATGGGTGGTACAGGTCATGGCTAACCAGGCTGTGTCCTTGGGTATTGCTGCCCATCCTGGTTCTCAGAGGGCAGGAGCAGGGGCAGGGTTGCATCTGCCCCTCAGCTCCGGATCCAGGGCCTCCCGCCTGCCTCTTAGGAGTGTGCAGAAAGCTTGCTGGGGCCCATAGCTTCTCCTTCCTTCCCCCACCTAGACACAGCTACATGGGTACTCAGCCAAGAGGTGTCCAGGGAATCATTGTCTATTGTCCACAGACTTGTGGTCAGCAAAACCCCCAAGAGTACCATCATGAGCATAGGATGAACTTCTAATGTGCAACATATATGCAGGCCCTCAGGGACCCAGGCCTATGAGGAAGCCTATTTGTCAACGTGGGGTGAAGTGGGGCTCCTGAGTCGGCTGCAGCAGGGAATATGTGTATGGGCACCTGAAGGCAGGAGTCTGAGTGTGACGGACACGCACCTCGCCTCCTGGCATAGCCTGGCATGTAGAAGCCCACACATGGGCAGCTGCCCCCAGCACTGCCAGCTCAGGTCTCCCTGTCAGGAAAACAGCTTCACACATGCAGGTGACACAACCCACAAGTTGGGGGCCAAGTCTAAGGATGGAACTATAGGATAAAAGGTAGTTTCTTCTGCTTATCTGTATTTTTTTTTATTTGTGGAGACTTTATCGTCCTCGGTAAAGTGGCGTGGAGTCACACAGTTCACAACAATCTCCAACTCCTGGGCTTAGGCGATTCTCCTGCCTTAGCCTCCCGAGTAGCTGGGACCATAGGTGCCTGCCACAACGCCTGGCTATTTTTTGTTGCAGTTTGGCTGGGGCCGAGTTTGAACCCACCACCCTTGGTATGTGGGGCTGGCGCCGCCCCCTTATCTGTATTTTTAAGTCTTTGTGTCATAAATTGCACTGTTTCTGAAGTAAGGAGAATAGCAATACGATACTCACATCAGTACTAACAGCTTAGGACCCAACAGAAGGGCACCTGTCCTCCCCTGGGAGCCTCCTCCTGCTTTAGCCCCATTCCTGGCCCATGATCAGACCTGGCCTGGGGTCCTGAGCCGTGGCATCATCCCTGTGGCTAACAGGAGGAGTGGACACCCACACCTTTCCCTGATAGAGCAAGCATCTGCTTTCTCTACCCTATCTTGCAATCTGGAGGGCCAGGCTCCTGCCACCTGCACCCAGTTACAGCAAGTCCTGCAGGCCATTTTCCCACAGGTTTGCCAGGCCAAACATGCTCTCTTCCAACTCTGCACCCCTCCTCGGCCAAATTCCCTTGTGGGGTCCCTAGCCACAATTGTTCTTGGCCTCTATCTGCTTGCTTTTTAAGGCAGTGTCCACAAAGCTCTATGTTTCCCATGAGGCCCAGCCTCCTTTGCCACATCCCCTGCTAGGGGGCAGGCGAATGTGGGGGCAGAGAGCCAGATGCGCAGCCAGGACACTGCCCCTCCTGGGCCCCCAACACTCCTGTGTAGGGGCTTCTGCAGAGCAGGAGCTCTGCTGTGTGTGCTCTGTGGCTGCCCCCCCATCCCCACAGGCACTTGGGGCCAAGCCACATCTTCTCATCTTGTGCTCACGTTCACGTTCAGTTGTGTGCTCCTTCCCAAACCCTGGCCACAGGCATAGCTCTGTATTTCCGTATCTCTCACCAACTAGCTAACTCCATTGTCCTTGAAACGCCACACAGGTCCAAACTCCACTTCACTGACCTCAAGTCTGTTTCCACACTTATCCTTTCTGCCCAGGTAGACCATAATCTCTACAAGGTCCAACCTGCTCACATCCACCTCAGGAGGAGTCTACCAGTAGCCAGGACTCTACTGGCAAAGACCAGCCCAGCTGGATGGTCAAGGACTGGCAGCATCTATGGGCTGTGAGGCTTAGCCCCAGATACTCCCCACCCCTCTCCTCACACATAGGCTAGGGTTGCTCTAATGAAGCAGACCCTACAACACCCATAAGTTCTCAGGCCTTAGCATCCTCGGCCACCTCTTGGGCACCAGGCCCTGCCCCTCACCTCGGGGGTGAGCCAGACCATTTACTATTCCAGCTCCCTCAAACAGGACCCAAGCATGGGGCCCTCTAAATACCACAGAACTTGTGATACCTCCACTGGCTGGGGGGCACCTGCCAGGACCATATGCGCCTCACTATCACATAGCCACATCCCCCAAACCAGGCAAGTCTATAAAGCTGGGGGTCCTCCCAACACACGGTTTCCCTGGCCTTGGAACTAGCCTCAGAATCATCCCCACTGGCCCCATCCAGGGCCTGGCCTGGCCTGGCCACTGCACTGACATGCACTCTGTGGCTTACACCATGGGTAGGGGTGAGGGAGCAAAACCAGAGCAGCCAGTACTTGGTAGGCGTGGAGGGCCTGGAGGCTGGGCTGGGCAGGGCTGTGGAGGGCGCTGGAGACACTGAGTCGGTAGTGCAGAACCTCCAGCTGAGACAACGGAATAGAGAGGCCAGAGGAGAGGCAGGGAGAGTGGAGGATGAGAGGACGGGTGGGGAAGGGGAGAGGTGGGACAGGACAGGGCAGGGGAAGTGGGGAGAGAAAGAGAACAGTGAGAATGAGCCCAGAAGTAAGGAGAAAAAACAAAAAACAAAAGACAAAAACAAAAGTACAGTCAGTGACAACCCAAACAATCACAACCCCGGCCTCAGGCCAGCACTACACCATCCCTCCCGGAGGCCCAGGTGGGCCCACAGGCAAAGCTGTGGCCTTGTAGGCTGAGGGACAGACAGGCCCTCAAGATCACCTAGAGGCCCCTCGATGTCACTGGGCCCTAAAGGCCTCTCCCACTCCATGAGATTGGCTCAACTCACTGCCCTTCCAGAAGGGATGCACCATCCCGGCAGGCCCTGAGACCACAGTGTGTGTGGCACATGCACGCCACAGCCCACTAGAACACTGGGACCCTTGCTGGGGTACACTGCCAGGCACTAAGGCCCTGAAGGACATTAGGCTGAGAAGAGAAATTTTAGGGATACACATTCCAGAAGGGGGACTCTGCCAAGAAAGAAAAATATGTAATTTATTGATTTCCTTGGTTATCTTGAGAAATTTACCAAACTGGCATATGACACAATCAATTTCCATGTGTCAAAAACTCAATCAGTATTTCCTCTGCGAACGGCTCTCTGAGAACTGAGAGGATGGGGACAGGGTCCTAAGGGTGCCACAGGCAGCAGCACAGGCAAGTCTACCAGGCCCCACCCTCTCTCCATACCATACATTCCAGAAAAGAAGCGGGATGCTCACCAGTCCTAAGTCTGGGAATAGCCTCTCTACTAGGAACCTGTGCCCCCACCAGATGCACCAGGCTCCCCAGGGAAGAGGCCCCTGAGAATTCAGCTGAAGCCACACACATCCAGAGGCAGTGAGAACTCTGAGGCAAGGACAGCCAGAGCAGTAGGCAAAGACAGCTGAGCTGCCATGCGCCCACCCCACCTCCCTTCCCTGTGGCGGCAAGGCTTACAGAAGCACACTTCAACCACACTGGCCCAGAATCAGCCAGGACACATCCTGCCCTGTAAGAGCTCTGCCTCCAGGACCAAGCAGCATGCTCAATGGGTCTCACACAAAGGTCAGGACACACTTGTCAGACACCAAGGAGACATGCAGAGTGGGGCATAGGAGGGAGCACAGCAGGGAGGGTTGCCCCTGGCAACCTCCCTCCTATCAGACCCCAGGCTCAGCTGCAACTTCTAGGCAGAAATCAGGAGCAAACAGTTCCCCAGAGGGTCTTATCTGCAGGAGTATAGGGCAGGGCCACCCAAGGAACAGCATGTGCCCTCGACCCAGCCCAGCCATTGAGGGACCCCTCAGGAGCTGTGCTTCCCGCACCCACAAATCAGAGTTTGGCAGGGACTGGAGAAGTCACAGGCAGGTGCAGCACAGGCTCAGATCCATGCTAGATACCTTAGGTGATGGAGCCTCCGCAGCTGTCTTTCCCTGGCTCCCACCTACCCTGTTCTGCCTCAGTGGGAAGAAACAAAGGGTAGAGCCTCTTTGGGGCGCCTGGATCCCCGAATGCCAGATCTTGCCCACCCCAACCAAGGTCTGGCTGAGGGCTGGCAAATGTGAGGAAAATGTGCCCTTCCCCACTGACCTATAGGGACACAGAACCCTTACAGGTAAGAGCCCAGAAAGGACTTCCTGGTTGGCCCCTGAAAGTAGGTGTAGGCTGAGGAGACAGAATAGTCAGGAAGACAATGCAACAAAACAGCAATGCCAGTGCAAGGCCAAGCCACATGTGCAGGCTGAGCGAGCATTTCTGGGCCCCAGTGGAGAAGCAGGGCCCTAAGGATCAGCCGCAGGGAAGCCCAGGGCCCATGTCTGTGGGTACCAGCCAGGAAGAAGCAGCACATCTGCTGGCAGCAGGGAGGGAACTGCAGGCTATTTGTGACTCCAGAGGCCAGAATGGAGATCTGGGGTACCTCATGCTGAGAGAGCTGTGGTGGGGGGCTGTACCCCAAGCTTCCACACAGCAGAGCACGGAGCTACAGAACACGCAGAGACTCTGCGACAGGAGCAGACCCACAGCTTCTTCTCAGATCCCAGGAGAGGTTCTAGACATCCTTCTCAATGCTAACTCATCACTCATGGATTCATGAGTGATGCCCTCAAGAATTTTTTCTGGGAACAACAAAATCATTGTCGCTGACGCACAGGAGCTGTAGGCACCAGACTAGGGGCCAGGGGTGCAGGGCTCAAACTATTGCAGGGAATGTGGCAGTAACTGTGGATTTAAGTACACCTAGCCACTGTTATACTCTGATTAGTCTGGCAAGGTGCTAGCCCCAGGGACAGCAACACCAAGAGAGTTTCAGACACTCTGCTACCTCCACAGCTCTATAAATGAACATACTGCCCAGAGGGGAGCAGGACAAGAAAAAGAAAAAGGCAGGCAGGCTGCATGCAGGAAAGCACTGGGCTAGGGCTCTGGAGGAGGCGGGACGGTAGCACAGGCAGCAAGAGAGGCTCAAGGTCACCATGGTGAGCTGGGGCTGCCCATGGTCAATAGCTCACTGGAAAGCACAAAGGCACCGCTGGTGGGAGAGGGGACTGAGCTGTGACTCCCAGAGGCATGTGCAACTCCCCTACCCCCAGAGCAAGAGCAACCTCATATGTTCCTGCTACTAGAGAGGGGCTTCTAGAAGCTACAGAGAGGACCCTTGAAAGGATAGACCTCAAAACACCTCAAATGGCCACCCATCAGGATATAAACCCGCCCTCCCCCCCCAAAATTAGAGACCACTACCCACCTTTAGTTTGGCATCTGAAGGGTGGATGGTGGGATTATGCTTCCCACCATTTAGCCTGTGAAAACTAACTCAGACTGAGGACAAGATGTAGCAGGTTGACCAGGACCAGAGGCAGGAGATGGGAAGAAAAAATGTGGAAACATACCTTGGCATGAGGGGACTGCATTTTTTGGTACATCTCCAAAGAATAATGATGAAGCCACATTTCAACAAAAACCTGCAAAAGAACAACAGCTGGTCAAATCTTTCTTGACATCAGTGCCAAGATCATTCAATAGTGAAAGGACAGTCTCTCCAACAAATTGTGCTGGGAAAACAGGGTATCCATGTGCAAAAAAATGAAGACAGACACTTAACCTCACACCACATACAAAAATTAATTCAGGCTCGGTGCACGTAGCACAGTGGTTATGGCACCAGCTACATACACCGAGGTTGGTGGGTTCGAACCCGGCCCAGGCCAGCTAAACAACAATGACAACTGCAACAAAAAATAGCTGGGCATTGTGGCAGATGCCTATAGTCCCAGCTGCTAGGGAGGCTGAGGCAAAAGAATCACTTAAGTCCAAGAGTTTGAGGTTGCTGTGAGCTGTGATGTCATGGCACCCTACCAAGGGCAACATAGTGAGACTGTCTCAAAGAACAAACAAACAAACGAACAAAATTAATTCAAAATGGATCAGCAACCTAAATGTATGTGCCAAGATCACAAACTCTTAGAAAACAAGGGAGAAAGGCTTCATGACATTGGATTTGGCAGTGATCTCTTGGCTGTAACACCAAAGGCAAAAAAAGCAATGTGACTTCATCAAAATCAATACTCTCGTGCACCAAGATACTACTGATAAGAGTAAAAAGGCATTCCATACAATGGGAGAAAACATGTATTTGCAGATTATGTATCTGATAAAGAATTAATATCTAGAATACAGAAAATTCCTAAAACTCAACTGAAAAACCTACCTTGGGCAAAGGACTTGAACAGACATTTCTCTAAAGACATACATATGAACAAGCACACACAGGATGTTGAGCATCACTACTCACTGCAGACACACAAGTCAAAACAAGACGCCACTTCACACCTATCAGGTGGCTACTTATGGGAAAAAACAAAAACAAAACCAGAAAATAACAAGTACTGGCAAAAATGGTGCCGCCACTGTGGAAAACAGTATGGTGGTCACTCAAAAAATTAGACATAGAATTAACATGTGACCCAGCAACCCTAATTCTGGTGTATACCCCGAAGAATTCAAGGCTGAATGCTGAAATATTTGTACATCCAGAGGCAGTGTTATTCTTTTTTTTTTTTTTTTTTTTGCTGCGGCTGCGTTTGAACCTGTCACCTCCAGCATATGGGGCCGGCACTCTACTCCTTTGAGCCACAGACACCGCTTGGTGGTGTTATTCTTAATAGTTAAAAAGTAGAAGCAGCCTGTAGTCCCAGCTTCTTGGGAGGCTGAGGCAAGAAAATCACTTAAACCCAAGAGTGTGAGGTTGCTGTGAGCTCTGTGACACCACGGAACCAAGGGCTACATAGTAAGACTCTGTCTCAAAAAAGAAAAAAAAAAATGCTGGGCACAGTGGCTCATGCCTGTTAATTCTACCACTCTGGGAGGCTGAGGTGTATGGACAGCTTGAGCTCAGGAGTTTGAGACCAGCCTGAGCAAAAGTAAGACTCCCAACTCTACTAAAAATAGAAAAACTGAGGCAAGAGGATCGCTTCAGTCCAAGAGTTGGAGATTGCTGTGAGCTATGATGCCACAGCCTCTACCCAGGGTGACAGCTTAGGAATGTCTCAAGAAAAAAAAAAAAGTAGAAGCAACCTGAGTGTCCAATGACAGATGAATGGACAAATAAAATGTGGTATGGCCACACAACAGAACATTGAACCTTTAGGACATTATGTTCAAGTGACACAAGACAGCAACACAAAAAATAAATACCACATAGTTTAGAGAAATACTCTAGATATAAGCACCTGAAGTAGTCAAATTTATAGAAATAGAAAGCAAAACTGTGGGTGCCAGATATTAGGGGGAGGGAATGACAAGATGTTTAATGAGTATAGTTTCAATTTCACAAAATAAAAGGCATTCTGAAGATTAGATACATGATAATGTGAATGTACTTAACACTACTGAACACACACTCAAAAATGGCTAAAGTGATAAATATCATGTTACATATATTTTCCAATTACAATTGGTCCAGGAAACAGAATCTTCCAATTCTACCCCGCAAGCCTGTGTCTTGGTCACTTATCTTCCTTACAGGGTGACAGAGTTCTGAGTCCATAGCAGCTGTGAGCTACCTGAGCCACCACTGACTATCTCCTGTGAATAGAGGTGATGATTTCTACCAGTCCAACCTCCTGAGGCTGCCAATTGTTGTTTAGCAGGCCCAGGCTGGGTTTGAACCTGCCAGCCTTGGTATATGTGGCTGGCGCCATAACCACTGTGCTATGGGCGCCGAGCCCCGAAACCCCATCTTATCTACGTTCCATGCTGTCACCAGTGATGCTGTGGCTACCAAGTCAGGCCCAGGATCCAGGTCAGAAGCAGCAGTCTCCAATGTGTACTCAGAGACACAGCCAGAGCCTTAGAGGTTGCCACTGCTCAGAAGGACACGACTACTCAAGGAGTAAGCCAGCCCATGCCTGGTATGAGAGGCTGAAGCCCACGAGGGCACACAAGGACTCTGCCTGACACAGAAGGGCTGGGGGCTCTTTACCAACCAAAGTGGAGGAGTCACAGGCCCCTAGAGCTTACTATTCAAATGACAGCAAGCACAGGACACATATCCAATTACACAGAATGAAGAGAGAGGGGCAAGGCGGGGTGGGGACAATGTTTATACACATCCACTGTAATTTAAAGATTCTGCAATGATTATGTCACCAAGAGCAAAACCAAAACAAACTCCTATGGACAGGGAACCTGGGGATGGAAAACACTGTTAATGACATAGTATAAGGAGCAAGTTGGTAGATTTCTTCTCATCTGTTTTCTAAATGTCACAGCAGAAAACACTAATTTAGAACTACCCCCAAACTGAATGGCCACCTCTGGGACTCTGTCCACATGGTGGATGGTGGCTGAGCAGTTCATTCTGCTACAGGAGAGACAAGCCTCCTCAGCGCTCACCTGGAGTAGAGTTTCTGACCTCCAGATCTCGTGGGAGGCAGGGTCAGCGTTCACAGATGTTTGATGAGAGATGTGCCGCTTCAGGAGGCTGGTGTGGTGGAGGCCATAGGAGGCAAAGGGCATGGCTGGTGTCCTGAGGGAGACAAGGACAGGCCTGCTGAGTCAGGGGCTCCTGCTGGTCAACCCAGGGGCAATGTAAACAACATAATCAAGGACAGAAGTAACAGATCATAACCTGTGGAATCATGTGACAACTGCCAGGTCTCTACTGATAAGACTCAAACAAATACATGGGGAGAGAGAAAAGTTGTCTTAATCACAGAGCACCCACTAACAAGTATAGGAGGGATGAAATCAGAAACTCAGCATTTGGCAACTGCTCTATTAATAGCTGATTTGGCCGAGAATCAACAGTGGATGCTAATGCTACTGATAATTATAGTCTCCACACATCTTCCCACTAAATCCTCATTACTAATCAGTCCAGGCACAATGTACTTTTTCCACTTTGTAGTGGTAAATCTAGTCCGACATTCCCTTGGCCCAGTAATCAAACTAATGTCACCAGTAGTGGGTGCAAGGGACAGAGTCCTCCTGATGAATTACCTGGGATGACCTGGCATCCCTGCTGTGGCACTCCTGCTAAGAAAGTCCAGACACCACAGAGCCTAAGCAAAGGGGTGGCTGCACACTTCAGAGGGCTCAGGGTTAGAAAGACACAGAAAAACTGAGGGAGCATTTCAGACTGAGGGGACTAGACACACCACTGCATGTAGCAAGGATAACTGTATTGGGTCAGGTAGCTGGGAGCAAGTCCTCAGTGGAGTCTGAGGACTAAGTGATGGCCTGGTAGTAATACTGATTCCCTGATATGGCCAGAAGTGCTATGGCCATGTAGGGGGCACTGCCTGGCCTGGCACATAAAGCTCTGTCACATCTATAATTTACTCAAATGAGCCAGGTAAAAATATATAAATAGAAAGGATGAAACAGGTATGGCATAGCAAGAAAAACTCAGAAATCTGGGTAAAGGACACATGAAAAGATCTTTATACGATGCATGGCAATTTGTTGAGGTTGTTGTTGCAATTGTCATTGCTGTTTAGCTGGCCTGGGCCAGGTTCAAACCCACCACCCTCGGTGCATGTGGCCAGAGCCTTAACCATGTGCTACAGGCGCCACCAGCAATTTTCCTTTTTAAGTCTGAAAATACTCTAAAATACAAAGTTTAGACAAACAAATAAGACAAATAAGACAAGCAACTACCAACAGTTGGATTCTGCCTTTGAGAGGACAGGAACCGGTCCTACCTCTGTGTCCTGCTTCTCAGCCACAGCATCACCACATGGCTGCCACCTGGGAAACCTCTTCTTCCCTGGTACCCCCCAACTCTCTACCCTCTGGGGGCATCCGCCCAAATGTATGAGGTGTAGGTAAAGGCATGGCCTGAACCTGCCAGCTAAGCGGGCCAGCGTCTGTAGGGACATGCTGGCATGAAGTCCCCCAGGGAAGGAGATGTGCCGTGAGGTTCAGGAGGGTCAGAAGAACACAGGCAGCTGTTACTGGAGCAGGAGGGTCTCCTGGGGAGTCAGTCAAGAGGGCTCTAATAAGGCCCCACAGTAGCCAGGCATCAGGGCCCCCCGTGCTCCTCCCCACCCATGCTGTGCCTGTGTGGCCTGGCATAAAAAGCTCTTCAGCCTGGGCCCTCACTCTCAGGCCAAGATCTCAGGTCTCAGGGACCTACACAGAATCCTATTATTCTTTGTCCACAGAAAACCCTCCCACCCTGCCCCCCCCCAACTCCCCAGCTCAGTGCAGGGCTCAGATACCACTTGCAGGAGGGATGCTCAGAGCAGAACAGAAGCAGGTTCCCACACAGCGAAGCCTTACGGAAGCAGAGACCTGACAATTTCAGCAATGGCCAAGGACACTGAGAACTAAAATACATATGCTTTCCTCACCCCGCCCCCAGCCTAAGCTCAGACAGCTAGCATTGGTGAGGCACACAAGAACTGGGAAACCTTGGACCTTTGTACAAAGGGTGGCATCACTCTCCTCATGGGTGACATCACTGACTGGGCCACTCCCTTCATGGCCAGAACAGCCTTACCTGGGAGCTGGTGAGGGGCTGGCTCCACCTGGGCTGGAGAAGAGTGGGGGAGGCACACTGCCTTCAGTGGGCAGAAACCATGACAGGTACCTGTCCACCAGGATGAAATAGGCACAGTCTGAAGTACGGATGTGGAGGGACACAGGGAGTGGCTGGAAAACCAAGCTTGTCGTCAGTGTGGGCTCTGGGCCGTGCCTGGCTGACGAGTGCCCAGCAAGCTCAGGGAAGCCCTGGGCCTCAGCCTTGCCCATCCCCTCAGGGGCCTCCCTTCCATACCTTCTGAGTGATGAGGCTCAGAGCAAAGAAGAATATGTAATACTCGAAAGGATATGATGGTAGTGTCAGGGGCAAACGTAACACAGGGTTGTTGGGCCACCCAAGTATCGTGTGCTAAACCACTTCCCCAACCTCCCCACCACTGGGCCACCAAAGGATACTGAGAGCCAGGTTCAAGCCAAGGCCCCCGGTTGGAGGGAACTGGACCTTGTTGTGGTACAGAGGGCTGTCGGGGAGAACGCGCTCCTGGATAGATGCTTTCACGGGGCCCTGCAGAGAGAGGTTTGTGGGCAGGTACCCCATCCACTGTAGCCCTTCTGGATAGCTGCTGGGGAAGAAACCAGCCCACAGAACCCGCCTGTGGGCAGTGCTTAAGCATAAGAGCCTTGCTTAGGTCTCTCTGACCATACTCAAAAAAACCTGCAAACTGCAAGAGCAGCAGCTGAGAGCATTTTGGAGCCTCATCCTTTGCCTCTCATATGCCCGAACAAGTTACTCCACAATTTGCCCCTGGAAGATGGGAGACATAGACAAACAAAGTGATTGGTCACACAGCCCTATGTGACCTTTAGTCAGGAGCAAACCAAGCAGCATGGCAGCTGCTTCACTGGCAGAGTTGGGGATGATCCTTAAAAACTCATTAACTGGGGCAGCGCCTGTGGCTCAAAGGGATAGGGCGCTAGCTCCATATGACAGAGGTGGCAGGTTCAAACCCAGCCCCGGCCAAAAACTGCAAAAAACAAACAAACAAACAAAAAACCCTCATTAACTATGGGCAGTGCCTGTGGCTCAAGGGGGTAGGCGCCAGGCCCACGTGCTAGAAGTGGCAGGTTCACACCCAGCCCCGGCCAAAAATTGCAAAAAAAAAAAAAAATAATAATAATAATCCTCAACAAATAAACAGGGGTATATATAAAAAAAGAAACCTCACTAACTGTTGAGGTTCTAATTTGTGGTACCTCCTGGACACTGAACAGTCACTGTGACATTCTCCTGCCCACTGTCACCAACCCTCTGAGCCCCAGCCTGCCCACCACCACAGAGCCACTATACAGGGCTGACTGCTGCCCACCACAGTTCACTTACAGGCAGGTAGGAGACAGGAAAGTCAAACTTATAGTCTTCAGCTTGAAGTTTATAAACCAACTTCATCATTGGGCCACTGAATATAAAAGTAAATAAACAAAAACAAGACAAATGAACTACAAACTATCTTATTTTGACTGTCTTTTTCATTTTTTTCTTTTCTTAGAGACAGGGTCTTGGTCCGTAGCTGAGGTTAGAGTGCAGTGGTTTGATTGCAACTTCCTGCAACCTCAAGTTCCTGAGTTTAAGCAATCCTCCTGCCTTAGCCTCCCAAGTAGCTGGGAGTACAGACATGCACCACCATATCTGGTTAATCTTTAAAAAATTTTTTTGCAGAAACAAGGTCTTCCTGTGTTGGTCAGATCTCATCCCAAACTCCTGGCCTCTAGTAATCCTCCTGCTATGACTCTCAAAATGCTGGGATCACATAGGTGTGAGTCATTACACTCAGCCTTTGATTATTTAAAGAAACAGACTGGGGCAGCACCTGTGGCTCAAGGAGTAGGGCGCTGGCCCCATATGCCGGAGGTGGTGGGTTCAAACCCAGCCCCGGCCAAAAACCGCAAAAAAAAAAAAAGAAACAGACTGATTTAAAAAAACAAGATCACCTGAGGAAGCACCCAGCTCTTCTCAGGTGACAAAACTACTCACCCAGGGTCTAGAAATTCCATCGCAATGCTGTACTCCACAGGGTTCATGCGCCCCTGCAGGCAGCGGAGGTTCCAGCCAACAAGGATGCCATCCAGGCTGCCAAAAATGCTCTCCACCAGCCACGGGAAGATGGTGTGCAGCTCCTGCAACAGTAAGGCTGTGGGCCAGTGTGCTGAGGAGGGTACCCACTCCTACCCCAGCGCCAGTCCTTCACCTTGCACTGCCTTGCTCCCTCTGAGGTCAAACCCTGGTAGAGACCCTCGGGACCAGCTGTGCACCCCTGGAACCCTGGTACAGTATGCCAGTGGGAACAGGAGTTTGATTCTCCTGCTGGGTTGCATAGCATACTGAGCACTATGACCTAGGCCAGTTAAATAAGTCAACCTGTGATTAAAAGACTATTTAAAATGTCAGAAAATTCTGATTTAAAGAGTTTTTTTTAAAGGGTGGCAATATCCTGTCTCAGAGTGAAGCCCCTAAAACACAACCGACCTACTGCCATCGGTATTAGGCCTCTGAACAGGCCAGCTTCCTGGGCTTGATGATTCCAGGTATGATATTTTTTTTTTTGCAACAGAGTCTCACTTTGTTGCCCTTGGTAGGATGCATCTTAGCTCATAGCAGCCTCAAACTCTTCGGCTCAAGTGATTCTCTTGCCTCAGCCTTCGAAGTAGCTGGGACTACAGGCACCCACCACAGTACCTGGCTATTTTTTAGAAATGAGGTCTCGCTCTGACTTAGCCTGGTCTCCAACCTGTAAGCTCAGGCAATTCACCCACCTCCACCTCCCAAGTGCTGGGATTACACACCATGCCCAGCCCCAGGTGTAATTTAAACACACATTTTCAGTATGCACATCAGAGTCTCTCAATCTTGGTGCTACTGACATTTTGGGCTGGATATTCTTTGCTGCTGGGGCTCTCCTCTGTGTTGAAGGATGTTTCCAGCATCCTTGGCCTCTGCCCACTAGATGCCAGGAGCACATGCCCCATCTGCCCTCAATCGTGACAACCAAAAATGTCTCAGACACTGCCCAGTGTCCCGAGGGAGAGAAGCACCTGTGATCCACTGGTCTACATGGTCACATACTTAAACATGTCCACAAATCTGAGAGATACTGGGTCAGGCCTCTGTGCCTCAGAGGAGGAAATCAGT
>CAUYQV010108038.1:0-10406 GCA_963574575.1 Galagoides demidoff
TGGCCGGGCGTTGTGGCGGGCGCCTGTGGTCCCAGCTACTTGGGAGGCTGAGGCAGGAGACTCGCTTGAGCCCAGGAGTTGGAGGTTGCTATGAGCTGTGATGCCATGGCACTCTACCCAGGGGGATAGCTTGAGGTTCCGTCTAAAAAAAAAAAAAAAGAAATGACCAAAATGTCTGTTCAGGAATATATAAGCATAAAATATATGTATCTAACAGACCCCAACTTATGACAAGCAAAACTGGCAGAGGTGAGCAAAGAAACAGAAAGTTCAACAACTATTGGAGATGTCAACATGCTCCTTATAACTTAAGTAGCAACTAAAAAGAAAGTCATAATAATATAGATGTTCTCAACAATACTATCGACCATCCTAATAAAACAATTCCATAATAATTTGCCTTGCAGAATACACTTTTTTTTTTTTTTGGCTGCAGTTTTTGGCAGGGGCTGGGTTTGAACCTGCCACTTCCGGTATATGGGGCTGGCACCCTACTCCTTGAGCCACAGGTGCCACCCTAGAATATGCATATTTTTAAAAGCGCATTCACTATTCTTTAGGATATGCCAAGGAATAAAACAAGTCTAAATACATTCTAAGTAACTGAAAGAACCAACAGAAAGTCAATAGGGAATATCACTAAAACCACTGTAGCTCCCACAGAAATGAGAAACATTATCACAGACTATTAGAAACAACTTTCAGTCAACAAATTGGAAAACTTAGACAAAATGGACAAATTCCAGAAAAGCAGAATTCATTATAATTGACTCAATAAGAAATGGAAAATATCAATAGACACATAACAAAGAAATAAATTGAAACAGTAAATAAAATCTTCCCAAAAAGAAAATCTCAGACTCAAATGCTTCACTACTGATATCTGTCAAATATTTAAGGAAGTAATAGCAAACTCACATAAACTCTTTCAAGAAAATATAGAGAAGGCACAGACACTTCTATACTAATTCTATGAATCTAGTATTACATGGAGAGCAAAGCCAGATAAATAAACTAGACACTGATGAAAACTATGTAAAAATCCTTAGTGAAATACTATCAAACCTAATCCAAAACCATACATAAAAAATTAGACACCATAACCAAGTAGGTTTGTAAAAGAAGTAAAATTTGAATAGACATTGTATAAAATAATATAAATATACATGAATGGCAATAAAAATATGAAAGAATACTCAACATTATTGATCATTAGGAAAATGCAAATTTAAATTAAAATGAGGTATTATTACACATTCAGAATGGTTATAATCACACACAGACTGTTAATACCAGGTGTCATCAGTGAGAGAGAGAATTTGACACATTTACTGGTCCATGGTGGAACTGTAAAATAGTGCAGCCATTCTGGAAAGCATTTTGGCAATTTTGTTCTTGTTGTTAATAGTAAGTGAAGACTTACTATATAAATCAGAAAACTAGTCCTACTGACAAGAGAACTGAAATCATATATCCTCACAGTAACTTACTGGTGAATTCTAATAGCTACACTATTTAAAATAGCTGAAACTGGCACAAATCCAAAAGGATAAAACTGGTGAATGGATAAAGGAATATGGTATATAATAGGACACTTTTCAGCAAAATTAGATAAAATATATAAATATATGTTTTTGAGCCTAAAAATTTATTAGGCTTAAAGACATGCTAAGCCAAAGATGCCAGATGTAAAAAAAAAAAATTATATGTTCTTGGGATCAAGGGGCATGTACTAGAACAGCCTCCAAATGATCCCACATTTCCTTTTTGTTGAATAGTATAGCTAATAGGTGATTTTATGGTAGTATATTTGCCTCAATAAAGCTAATAACCAAAAAATGCAAAAATTAACAAATTCTTCAAATTTATAATCAGTATTCAATGTAATTGGTTATTGGGAGAAAGCAAGTTAAAAACAAAATGAGCAGCTATTCTCATTGCCAAAACTTGAAAGCAGTCAAGATATCCTTAGGTTGGTAGATGGTTGAATAAACCATGGTACATTCACTCAGTGCTAAAAAGAAAAGAACTATCAAGCTGTGATAAGACTTGGAGGCAACCTAAAATATTAGTAGGTGGAAAGAGCGAATATGAAAAGGCTACAGACTTAATGACTCCAACTGCATGACAGTCTGGAGAAGGCATTGCCAGAGGTTGGTGCGGGGTAGAGGATCTTCAGGGCAGGAAAGCTATTCTATTCTGTCAGCTACCATAGTAGTGGATGTACATCATTACTCATTAGTCAAAATCCAGCACCTTCCTAAACTGTGAACCTTGGGTGCTAATGATGGAGGTTCACTCCTGGTCATGAATGGGTTACTCTGACGTGGGATGTGGATGGTGGAGGGGTCTGTGCCTGTGGTGGGGAAGAGAGTATATGAGAACTGCCTATATTTTCTGCTTCATTTCTCTAATATCCTGAAACTAATTTAAAAAATAGTCTCTTACAAAATCACAAGATACTACTATACACATAGTAGAACGTCTAAAATAAAATAAAGTCTGACCATGTGAAATTATGATGAAGATCTACAGGAACTAGAACACTCATATACTGTTGCTGGAAATGTCCAATTTTACAAACACTTCCACAGTTTTCATGTTAAACAAAAGCCTAACACTGATCCCAACTATGCCGCTCCTACATATTTATTTAAGAGAAGAAAGTCTTGTCTGTACTAAAAAACAAAACAAACAAAAAACCTTACAGAAGTGATCAGAGTAACTTTAATTTTAATATTCGAAACTTGAAAACAACCCAATACCAATCATCAGGTTAATGTATAAACAAATTGTAGTCTCAGACAATGAAATACTATTCTGCAGTAAAGAACAAAATGCTAAAACACAAAACAACATGGATTTCACTGAATGAAAAAAGCAGGAAAAAATTACATACCGTACAATTCTATTTGTGTAAAATTTTAGAAAATATAAATTATTCCATAGTGACAAAAAGTGACCAGTGATTACCTAGGATGGAGATTGGAATTAAAGAGAGATATTAGAAAAAGGCATTTTAGGGGATGTTGAAAATAATTATGTTGATTATCCCAATAGTTTTATGAAATATCTCTATAAAAAATCTATCAAATTATATACTATAAATAAATAAATAAAATAAAATAAAATAAAAATAAAGTTTATTGTATTTCAATCATCTTTAATAAACCAGTTAAAAAGAGACTTAACAATTTTTTTTGAAATTGATCATTAGTGTCATCAGTGCCAATAACTATGCAATCTTGCTCTGCTAATGACATTTAAAATACCTTTGTTTGACATTCAGTTCAAGAAGTCAAGTTCTTGAGAAGATTACCATGTAATTTCAGGTAAAGTAATGCAGAAATGAGGAAATGATGGATTCTGCAATTTCCGTCCAAAATGTTTTCAGGTAGCTCCTCTAGTCAAAAAACTGAGACTCTCAGTAATAGAAGTTTGGTTGCTTTAGGGATTTTTGCACTTAAAAATATATTGAATTCATTGTTTTATTAAATTTTCATAAAAATTAGGTCTCGATAAAAAATATTTTTGGCACTTTTAAAAGTTGTGTGTGCTGTCTACAGATGTGCTGATTTTGGTGGAGATTCCAATGTGCAGAGGTCACCACGTTGAGAGAAAAATAGTGACAGTAATTTCATTCCAGAGCGATTCTGATACAGTGCAAGCTTAAGCTTTGCAGGCTCTTTGACCCTCTTAATAATCATAGCTAACATTTAGTGAACACTTTATATGCACAATATATTCTTATTAAATCTTCTCTAAAACCTCTTGAGATCTGTACTATAAATATCCTCATTTTACAGTTGAGGACACAGAAGTTTAACGAGGTTAAGCAACTTGCTCCGGGGAGTAATAAGGAGTAAAATTTCTAACCCAGGTGTGACTGTCTGCAGACCTGAGCTTCCTCTCTACATATATTTGTGTCTCCTTCTTAATCGCAAGAAAGTAAATATTGGACTTCAAAGTAAAAATAATTATTTACTGGTTTAAAATTTTAGATGTTCTATGTGCAATTCCTCTGGTCACACGATTGATTTTAATCAACCATTTATTTAATTACATGGACCTCTACAAGCAAGGCACGATCTCATAAGCTTATATCACCTGATTGATTTCATATAATTTTGGAGACAATGAAGCTCGTGTCAAGGCCATTGGAAGCATCTGTGAAGTGAGTTATCTCTTGCTCCATTAACTTTCTCTGTGCCATGACAAAGGAAAACTTTCGTAATCCGAGGATAAGAAGTAAACAGTCCAGAAGAGAACAAGCTAACATTTTTTAAGATAATGAATGATATCCTCAGAGTCTACAACCGCCTTATGCTGGGGCAGGTTCCTTCACATGTACCTGAGAATTTATTCAATCTGTGTGCTCCTCTCCAGCTTTGCCTGTCTCTGTTCCCATCCCTCACCGTGTGTGATTCTTTTTCCTTCTTTCTGAGTCAGATATGAGGCACAAATCTTCAAAATAGCTCCACTTAAGCCATGTTCTGGCCAGGAAAATTAAATCGAACTTCCCTGATCGCTCTAATTTTTCCTTCAGCTTCCCACTCACCACTCTCACTGCCACTGCCAGCGCCTCTGAGGGTTTCTGTTCACTGGCCAGGGACATCTCACTGGGCATCCCCGTGATGGGTGCAACTCCATACACGGCTGGCCTTCCTTTCTATCCCACCTCTGCTTCACACATAGGACCACTGGCTTTTCGTTATCAATTCATTTTGTCCAATACCAACATGTTCTAAGGATACCTTATATATTTATCTCCCCTTTCCTCTCTTTCAATTGTTAATTCCTATCTCTGTCCCTTGCTCTTGCATCAGTTCTTATTTTCTTCCACTCTCATGTATCTTAATTATGTCATTAAAATATTTTAACTGTGTTTTTTGTTCAAAATTTTTGTGCTCCCTATTCTTTTGTTTTTGAGACAGAGTTTCTCCTGTTGCCCAGGATAGGGTTCCATGGTGTCAGCTGCCTAACTCACAGCAATCTCTAACTCTTGTGCTCAAGTGGTCCTCCTGCCTCAGCCTCCCAGGTAGCTGGAACTACAGGTGCCCACCACAAAGCTCTGCTAATTTTGTTTTATTTTTGTAGTAAAGACAGACTTGCTCTTGCTCAGCCTTGTCTCGCACACCTGAGCTCAAGAGACCCTCCGGCTTCAATCTCCCAGAGTGCTAGGATCATAGACGTGAGCCACAGTACCCAGCCAGTGTTCCCTTGTCTTAATTTAAAAATTGTGTGACTCCAGGTTTTCTTTTTTTCAAACTGGTTTTGTATTCCTATTCTTTATTCAGAATTAGGCTACCCTAAATTTTTTGTGTTTTCCTCTCAAATAATGAGGAATACTTTAATTAATTTGTAGATTTATTCATGTAAATGTGGCATTCCTTCATTTGTGCTGGCTATAGGCCATGAGTCAAAAATTCCTTACCCCATACTTACTTATTAGAACCAAACCTTCTCTATTTCAAGGGAAATCTTTTGTTAGACCTTATAATGCCTAACATTCTGCTATTTTTCTTCCTCTAAACATACTATAATTCTGAATTGCCATAGAGATGCACATTATTATAAGCACATTTCATATGTGGAAATACATATTTAAAAAGGAATTATATTACAGTCATGATTCTTAAGCTGGGTGTTTATGTTTGCGTATCTGTGTGTACATATGTGTGTGCCTGCTTTCATATTATTTTATTACTCAATACATAGCAATGAGCACATTATTATGGAAATTATCAGCTAGATAATATAGCTTTTTCCACAGATTATATGTGAGTCATTACAAAAGTTTTGAGATGTACAAAAATCAAAGACATAAAATCAATTTGGACAAAAATAATTAAAGCCCTCCTAGCAGCACTTATAAGTTGAGGAAGTTGAAACTTGCACAAGTGAATCGAAAAGGATGCTGTCAACTGTGTTTCTTGGAAGCAAAATAATGGGCCATCACAGTCTGTCTCAAACATTATGTAGTGATGATATAATTCCAGATAAATATGTTTTTATGAATAATTAGGTATTATAACCAGAATTGTCTTCTTTTTCAGAGTCAATGTCATACAAACTTTCAAATCCAAGTTTTAGTTCTATAACATGCACTTAAATCAATAGAAACCAGTTAATTTTAGCTAAGATGGAATAAAAATCTGCCAACCCTTTGAATAATCCCTTGTGAGGGTTGTGTACTGGCAGTACAGGACAGGCAGAAAGTCAGCCTTGGAGAAAGTCCATCAGATGTATAGTCTTATTTAATGCTCTGGGTTATGTGACTTTAGCCAAGACATTTAACTTCTCTCAGCCTTTATTTTCTCACATTCATGGGAGTGATGACAATTTGTTGCAGATTAGCAATCCTCAGACTTTGGTGTGCAAAAAAAAAAATCTGCTGAAAGTTAGTTTTGAAAAAAAATGTAGATTCCCCTGGCTGGGTCCCCAGATTTTGACTCAGCCGTCCTCATGGAAACACACAAGATGACTCAGGAAGAGATGGAATTTGGGTATCGAAGAACACTTCATGCTCTTTTGAAGAGTTAATGAATGCAGTCACTTGCCACATAGTTAGCACTTGAAAAGGATTTATAACACCAGGTTGTAGACTGTGCAATTTATGGAAAAGACTAAAACAATGAATCTAGGCAATTCTGAAAGTATCAAGCAGGCATCCTCAAACTACTGCCTGCAGGCCACATGCGGCCCGCCTAGGACATCTATCCGGCCTGCCTGGTGTTTTGGCCGCTGCTGCCTGTCCTGCTTAATAGCCAACTTGTCCCAGGGCCTGCACTCTGGCCCTCCAATGGTCTGAGGGACAGTGACCTCGCCCCCTGTTTAAAAAGTTTGAGGACCCCTGGTAAACCATGATACTTGTTATGAGGATTAAAAAAAAATCTTACCACTTGAAAGATGGAGCTATCTAAAACAGGCACTAAATAATACATTTTATTCAAAAATGTTCATTTGAAAGGTATTATATATTTCAAATAGGTCCATTGTATTCTAACAATAAATCAGAACCAACATAATGATGAATACAGAAACAAAATAGTAATATTAAAGAAATAGGGAAAATCAATTGTCACTATATATGTGTATGTGTATATGTGTGCATATGTGTATATATATATATATATATATATATCTTTGGTTGAGTTAAATGTCATCAAACAATTATAAAAATATAGAAAAACATGACAAAAGCACTCTGAAAATTTAAGAGAATTGACATAAAATAGATATTACAGATAAATTCTTATAGATAAATTGTTGTAAACTACAAATATAATGTCAATTTTAAGGAAATATATTTAGAAAAAGAAACTACTTCATTAGAGTTATACAGATTGATACAAATTATGCCAATTTTAATTATTGACTTTAAGTGTGCTAAACTAATAAAAAAAATAATTCTGGTTTGCCAGGTTAAGCAGAAGGATGAACATACAAAGATCAGTTAGTTACTGAGTTGTAAATTTGTTTGATTATTCTGGGGACCAAATAGACAATCTATAGCAAAGTTTAGTTTATAGAGTACTTATTGGAAAAACAGCATAGAATGCTTTCTGGTGAATACTTTGGAAATATATCCCAATGAAATAAACATCCTAAAATATAAAAAGCTGCTCACAGCAAAGCATAATATTGAAAAAAAGTAAACCTTTATGGAAACCTAGTTAGTAGAGAGTTTAGTAGACAACATCATAGTAAAATGTTTAATGCAATAAACACATTCAGTAGGTAGAATGCAATATAGCTATTTAAAAAAGTCAAATACGTTCTTAGAAAAAACCATTCTCAAGGAAGCGTGACAGGTAAGTTGACATAAGATATCCTCCCAAAATCACTACTTTAGATTATCATTTACAACGTTTGTGTTTTTTCCACTATTAATATTTAAAATACTTGGCAAATAATTTAAGTCACTTTGGAATCCTTTTAAATTGTGTATAATGGTGTGTAAGGTATTTCAGAAAAAAATGAGCTCTATTTGCAAAACGTTACTTGGGGAGTCCAACTGAAAATACTAATTAAGATGTAACTGTGTTTCCTGGCTTAGGCCTTCCTTCCTGAGATTAAAGCTAGATTTAGGGCTATAGGATTGATTGCTTCAGGTGATTTATTTGTTTAGTAAAGCAATTAGCTTGTTGATTGTTTTCACTGAATCAATTAATTGTTGGAAAAATTAAATGAATTCATTTAATTGTTTGCTCACATAGCCTTAATCATCCTAACTTTCAAGGGGGATCTTTCCTATAAAAAATCATGTGAGGATACGGGAAGTGGAAATGAGAAAAGGAATCTTTAGTTCAACTGATATTGTCTATTGCGGTTGGCTCCATAGCTACAAGGATTGAAAAAATAATAATTACAAACACTTAACAATGTTCATCACAGTTTTGCTATAACAAAAATACGATACTTCCCCTTTGGCTAAGAAGACAGCATAATTTCAAGGATAGAAGTAACCAAATCTCAGAAAGTACTTTAATTGCTACATATCATGATATGCCAGAGGCTCTAATTATTCCATTTGCAATCTGTAAAGTGATTTAATTCATGATCGCAAATAACAGTTTGGCAAGAATGATTCAGTTATTGGTATCTGAGCACAAGAAATTACTCAGTTTCTCTGTACATTTTACCCTAAAAGACATCTGTACTGAACTGAAGGACTATTTTTGGAACAAAAAATCTGCTTTAAAACTATCAATTGATGATTTTCTCCTATAAAATTTAACATTCTTTTTGTTCTTAATATTACAATATATGGGGAGAAAAACTAGTTACAAAAACAACAAAAAACATCTCTGTATCTCTATTTCTCTATGTAATTTTTGTCTTTTAAGGTGGTAAAACTTTTCAAATCACATTAATTCTACTGAGGTATTGGATGGGTTTCATAAGAAAATTCAGGACCTATCTATGACTCCCTCCTTGTGAGTATAAAATGATCACTGGTATCTAAGAAACTCAAGCATATCAATGATGCTAAGATACAAACACCTCAGGTTTTTCTCTTCAATTCTCAAAAGAGGATATTTTAAGCTTTAGAAACTATGATTAAGTAGGCATAGAAATGGGAAGTCCATTTTGTTACTAGTTAACATAACTACTCCTTAATACAATGCAGAATTTGGGAGGGAAGACCTAATTAGCTAGCTTTGGCCTTTATTGTTAAAACAGTTGATTTTGTGATAACTAGATCCCCCTTGAACCCCTGCTAAGACCAGTGGGTTGGCAAACAAGCCCCCAACCTAGAAAAGAGTTTCTTTTGGAGTCCTTTAGTCCCAGCCCCTACAAGGGTGGAGAGGTTAGATTCTGAGAAGAAAGCCTAAAATGAGGAAGTGTGAGGGAGGGGTGGACTCCAAGAAAAGCCCTTGGTGGAAAAACCCAAGTTCTTGACCTGTGATTGTCCCTTGGCTTGTGATTATCCCCTGATTTGTACTTCCACCCTGACCCCGCAGTGTGACCCATGAGCTAATGTTACCTCTGCCCCTTGAGCTAATTGCAACATTTTTGGCTTCTGTTCATGCTTGCTTGCTAACTCAGTAGTAATTAGGGTATATAAACCCATTTAGCCTGCCATTCAGGACTGCTTGTTTTCAACAGCAACAGCCTCCTGCACAGCTGTAATAAATTTCTATTAATTATTGCATCAGAATGGGGTCCAAGTTTCTTTCTCAGCTGTGTGAGTCACAATAACTTCAGTTTTCAATGACAATTGGGATATCTATAAGCCTAAAAGAACAGACAAAAAGGGCGTCTGCCATGTTCTCCCCACAATAATTGAGGTGTTCTCCTGATAGATTTCCTGTATCCTCAGGAATTTTATGGTTTTTGAGTAAAGGAGTCAAACATCAATTAATAGAAGTCTTGTGGGGGGCAATGCCTATGGCTCAAAAGGGTAAGGTGCTGACCCCATATGCTGGAGGTGGCAGGTTCAAACCCAGGCCAGGCCAAAAAAAAAAAAAAATAGAAGCCTTGAGTAGTTCGACTTGGTAGCTAGAAAAAAAGAATATGATAATATTCAATCTTATTTGAAATTGACATAATTTGTAACAAAAAATATAGTGAGTGGGAATCACTATAGTTTTTTAAAATATCATTATTATTGATCTCTGATGCCTTTTGAATAGGAGATTTCATTCTTTTTTCAACCCAAAATAAACTAGATAAAGCTGGGATGAGGGTGATGAGGAGTAGAAGAAGTACATTAGCTCAATTTGAGAATGAAGTATGTGTTTGGAATTTTCAGGTATAACATTTTTTTTTTTATTAATTGATTTCTGTGTACATTGATGCAAACATGGGGTACATTGTGCTGTTTCATATACAATTTGAAACACCTTCATCAAGCTGGTTAACATAACTTTCACATCATTTGGTTAATCATTGTATCAACA
>CAUYQV010108039.1:0-43720 GCA_963574575.1 Galagoides demidoff
CCTGATGGACACACCAAATACCCTGAATTTAATCATTACACAGTCTATGCTGTATAAAATATCACATGTATCTCATAAACATGTACAAATATTATGTACCAATAATAAATAAATAATTCAAAAATGTATTGTCATCAATCAAAAAAAAAATATTATGGGCAGTGAAAGCAGACCGTGGTTCAGTCCCACTTCTGCCACCTACAGGCTCCGTGTCCTTAAACAAGCTCTTTCAAACTTCTATATCTCAGTATTCTCATCCATAAAATAGGTATAATACAATGCCTATTTCTATAACTGTTTCTCTTATTTCAATTGTGATTGATCTATACCCATTTGTTAAATATTGTGAAAAGCACACTTGCCATATAAGCATAAAATAACCATGTCTTATCATTAACTGAGTAAAAGCCTCAGTAGTGTACAAGGTACATAGAAAACACCTGGGACTAGTGGGCGATGTTCTAATTAGTATTTTCCATTTTCATTTTCATTTGTCAAGGTTCAGATAGATTTCATCTAGATCACAGATATGTTTTCTCATAAAATTCTTACCTCATGCATTCTTATGCCAATGGTAGATATTATAATTAATATCATATTTTATAGGTGAGGAAACCAAGGGTCAGAGTGGTTGAATGAATTGCCAATATTACAGAGCTAGCAGGGAGCATGGGTGGCATTTAAATCCTGACCTGGTTCTCGTACCTTTTAACTACATGACATTGTTTGGGATCAGTGGAAGCATTTATACAATCTAGAGGAAAAACAGATAGCATCAAAATGCCCACAGTAATAACAAGGATGGGTGACATCAAGGGGCCAACGTTGAGAGAGTGCTGGGCAGCAGTCACATTGCCGTGGACATTCACAGTGCTTTGTTTTAATTAAATATGAAGTTGGATCTCACAGGCACAGGACCAGTTATAGCAGCAGAGTCTACAGAAGGGAGAACAAGTAGCCCCAACTTCATAGATAAGTGTGGAACTTGGAGCGATGAAAACCTAGGGCCTTCTCATTTTTGAAGAGATGTAGTAGATGCTGTGGTGGGTCCCCCAGGTCCATCCTTTGGTCTGAAGTATCTGTTGCCCCAGCTGCTGGGAGCATTGCTGCTGACGGCTCTCAGCTGAGCCTCCTTTGTGCACTTCCAGTAGCTGAAGAGAAATAACTTGTCTAAGATCAATGCCCTTCTCAGGCACAGCCCCCTCCAATGACTGGCTGATGCAGGGGTATAAAGAACCACTTCCCCGTGTCATGTGGGCCACCCCATAAGGCCAGCCGGCTCCAGGGCTCCAGGAAATCATCTGAGGCTTTTGCTCTGACTGCGTTTCTTTCAACTTTCCCCTCTGCCCAGTTCTGCTTCCTTTAGCTCCCCACGGTGTTCAGTGTGACAGCGTTACCCAGTAAATCTCCGGCACACAGATCAATGCCTCACAGTCTACTTCCCAGGAAACTCAAACTGTGATATGGAGTGAAGCTCTGTTGTGGCAGCCAATTCCCGTTAAGCTCCATATTTCTAAGAGAGTTATAGTGATGTGTCAAACGTTTACTGTAGTACCTGTAAATATATCGGAATACAATAAATATCACGAGTACTTTCACAAGTGGAAGAATGGAAATATTTTATTGATTTTCAAGGGAGCAATTTAGCTGCTGTCAGAGACAAGTCAGTGGTCTGGGCCAAAATTCGGGTCGGAATGAGAACGTCCGTTAACAGCATCTTGTCTCAAGGGTCTTGAGTGCTCAGGATACGCGCAAACATCTCACTAGCACTAAACAAATGATAAAAGGTTATACCTCTGCTCAGTTTTCAGAAGCCTTTCCTCCCCCACCCTTTTTTTTTTTAATGTCTAGAAAAGTTTTGTTACAAATCAATCATAATTGAAATAAGAGAAATAGTTGTGGAGATAGGCATTGTATTATGCCCATTTTACAGATAAGGCTACTGAGACATGGAAGTTTGAAAGAGCTTGTTTAAGGATACACAGCTTGCAGGCGGCAGAGGTGGGACTGAAACACAGTGTGCCTTCAAAGTATAAGGTCCCCATTGGAGTTGAGTCACTTCAGCCACTAACCTGCCCCTTCTTACCGATAGCAAGAAGACATCCCCGAAACTCTCCTGAGTGCAGCAATCACACGGCACATTACTGTACTTCTTAGGAGTCATGGCATGGGAAGGGCAGACAGAGTACAGCTGTCACAGGGTTTTAGAAATTAGATGCTGTATCATCCTCAAGGCCACATCTCTAACTAAATCCCTTTACCCCTGTAACACCAACACCCTGCTCAAACACAGCCTGTTCTTCCAGTCTTACAAGTCTTCCCCATATTCTGCCCTGAAAATCCTTCCAGTTCTTTAAGACTTAGATGAAATAAGACCCTCGATGCCATCTAGTCAGAACTGATTACTTGTCTAAGGAATATTATAAATATAAACCTTTTAAAAAAGCAGTCGGGTGTCATACATGTTCGGACTCTTAGATATAAAAATTTCCCGTCTAAGGAAATAATTTAAAATGTAGACGTGGATTTTTCAACACAAAGATGTATAAAATGGCTAACTGTGATCATAAACAACCAGCTTATCGTTTTTTCCCTTTTTATTCCCTTTCTGATTTTAGCAGAATTTGTGCTCCATCAGGTCAAGAATCAGGTCTGTTTTCTTCACTTTATATGAGACAGAGTGCTGTACCCACTCTGTCTAAAACAGTACTTCAGAACATGGTAGAGGTAAAACAAAGAGCTGATAAGTGAATAAACAAACCTTCAAATGTGCAGGAGGTAGCTGCAAAAAAGTGACATTTTGCTGAACAACGGGGAAGATTTGTATAAAAACATTACTGCTTTATTTTTGGTTAGAAAGAGCATAGTCAAGACACCAAACACCCTTACTGAATTCCCACTTGATGTACAAATTAAAAAAAAACAATAAAATAATACAATTCTTTTTTAAGAAGAGAAATAGGAAAGCTTTTATCCTGCCATACGTATGTAAATACACAGAGTAATAAAAATAGTGTGGTAATAAAAAGTGCTTTAGATACTTCACCTGGTGATGTAACAGCTTCAACTCAGTGAGGTATAAACACATGAAATGTGTTCTTCCCCCGTTACTATTAACTGTGCTCTATGAAAGCCTCCTTTCCCACTGGTTGGCAGCCACTTTAAGCATTATGATTATTAAAACAATCTATTTTCCATCCAGAACATTCTAAAGCCCTAATCTCCAACCCTTCAGTTGTCCTTCCAGCGCATTAGTGAATCAGACTGTGAGATCCACAAACTCACATTTTCTGTGGATGTTGAAGTTGCTACCCAGAAAATTAGTAAACTCCCAGTGACTTTATTGTGTGTCCAGGCCTGACAGTGACATTCTTGGTGACTCAGAACAGCAGCTTCTCACCGAGTATAAAAGCAAATCGGGCCTTTTAGCACCTTTCTGAAGATACTGCATGCAACATTAATTCCATCTTTAAAACTCCAGGTGTGAAGGGGATAAAAGGAATCACACGAGGTTATGTGAATTCACCATCTTCCCTTACCTACTTCTTCCAAAGGAGGAAGAGGAACTGTTTGTTAGATCAGTTCTGGAGCCTCCTTTATTCATGTAAGTAGGACGAAAGGTAAAGGATAAGACAAAAGGAAAGACTAAGACGTGGGCCAGAGACAGCAAAGAGAAGAGATGAGGGCTGTTTTAGGCTGGGAAGAGAGGAGGTTTATTGTTTTTTGTTTTGGGGGGGGGTTTGAGAAAGATTTTTACTTTGTCTCCCTCAGTAGAGTGCAGTGGCATCACAGCTCACAGCAACCTCAAACTCCTGGGCTCAAGTTATTCTCTTGCCTCAGCCTCCCAAGGAGCTGGGATGACAGGCACCTGACACAATGCCCAGCTATTTTTTTTATTGCAGTAGCCATTGTTGTTTAGCAGGCCAGGCCAGGCCAGGTTTGAACCTGCCAGCCTCGGGGTATGTGGCTGGTGCCCTAATCACTAAGCTACGAAGGTACAGGCGCCAAGCCAAGAGAGGAGGTTTTTGCGGGGTGTGTGTATTGATGTGAACAGAAGAGTTTAGAGACAATTGTGGAGAGTGCAAAAAAATGGAAGGCAGGTGATGTGGAGAAGGGCTTGTTTTTAAGGGAGTTTTCTGGCTGCATGAATCCATTCTCGCCCCTTAAAACTTCTGCCTTAATTGATGTTTTTTTTCATTTGAAACACACTGCACTAAAATTTCAACTGGTTTTTCGTTATTTTTAGTTATTGGACTATATGTTTATATGAGATTCGTATAGCACTAGTTGCAAAGCAGTTGGGTTATATGTGAAATCTTTTATTTACTAAACATGTCATCTGGGTATTCTGGTCAAGAAGCATCATTCTGAATGTTTATGATGCCTTAGTATTGAGAGACTTAACCAATGATCTTTGAAACTCTGGTGGTTTCCCCCAAAGTTCTCTAAAACAAATTCTTCCATTAAAATTATCCTAGTTCTAAGTAGACTTGAATTCGTCCTCAGAAATCTGAGGTTCATGTTCCAGCTTTATACTGGTTGTGACGCTCACAGGCAGGAACGATATATATTATCTTTTTATATCGTCAGGTTTTAGCAACTGACCACCTGAAGTGCTTAGTAAACTCTCAATATGAGTGAATGAGAATTTCAGACATTTTCAAGAAATCCTTTCATTGTTTTCATAAACCACTAGATCAAAGACTCCTGCAGGTATCAATATGAACCACTTATGAAAGAATTTAATTACCTATAACTTCAGCAGATATTGCTCTTCCTTAAGCTGATAGATCAGGCAAACCCATAGATAGCCCCCTCACCAGGCATGCTGCCTTATAGATGGACAGATGTTTTCTGAGTTTGCTCAAATAAATGGAGAAACGAAAGAGAGGGGGGAGAGAAAGACAGAGGAAGGGACTAACATGAGAATTTAAGAAAATTCTTTAGGAAAAATAATCTATTCCAGTATTAAGTCCTTCACTGAAGTAACCAATAAAAATGTCCTAGAAGGCTGAAAATGTTTTCTGCGTGTAGAAACAATCTCTGGGTACGTTAGAGAAACCATTTAAATGTACAAAACTGCTCAGACATAACACACAGGCTTCTTCCTATGCCATCCACTTTGCTCCTTTCATCACCATGGTTACTCTTAGTTAAATTTATTAACGTTGATGGACACTTAGTAATGCTCTCCTAGTGAAGAGCTGGGTGTGTTTACACAGTATGATGACTGCTAACCAATTCTTTTCCCCAGCTAATCAAAGTGTCACCAGTTCTTCCCTTTTACGTTTTTCTCAGAAAGGGAAACACATCAAGTGCTTTCTGAAGGCTTCCTATTCCTTCCCAAAGGAGCCCCACAGTAATGTTCTTTTATCATTAATTGCTGGATGTTCTGAAATGTTTTCTCCTCTGAAGTCGTAAGTCACAAGTTTCTGATGTTTCGTCTTCTCTCTCTCTCTCAGTATCCTGCCTCTCTAGAGACAGGTGCCATGGAAATGCTTTTGGAAGGATGAAAACGCATTCATTCCTGGGTCTCTGCTGACCTCCTATTATTCAAAGAGTCAATATCTGTAAGGATGGCAGGTCCATTGTCTAAAACATGGATATTTCTTCCCTAAGTATTATAATTTTTGATGCATTTGGACTTTCCCTGCTACCTCTGTTATACTAAGTTTATCCTTGAGTCTGGAGCTCATAAGTCAACATCAACGATAATAGAAAACTGCCTCCATTAATACTTACTGTAGAGCTTCTAGTCTCCTGCAAGCTTTTTGTGTGGCTTGGCGCCTGTAGCACAGTGGTTACAGCACCAGCCACATGCATCGAGGGTGGTGGGTTCAAACCCAGGAAGGGCCAGCTAAACAACAATGACAACTGCAAAAATAATAAAAAATAGCTGGGCATTGTGGTGGGTGCTTGTGGTCCCAGCTACTTGGGTGGCTGAGGCAAGATAATCTCTTAAGTCCAAAAGTTTGAGATTGCTGTGAGCTGTGACACCACAGCACTCTACCCAGGGTGACATAGTGAGACTCTGTCTCAATAAATAAATGAATCAAATAAAATGAAAAGCTTTTTGTGTAGTGACTGTTTCAATCCCCACTACAGCCATGGGAGGTCAGTTCTACTACTATTCTGCTTTATGAATGAGGGAAAAAAGGCACAGAGAGGTTACGTAACTTCCCAAAGTCTCACACATAGTAAAGAGCAGAGCAAGGAATGGCCATGTGGCCGTCTGCCCAGGACAGCTCCCTTTCCTGCCATGGCACACAGCCTCTGACTTGTAGAAAATGGAATATGCAGAGGGTACCAAAAACTGTCTACACGTTTAACGGGATGTTATCCATGTGCTACTTTGCAGAGTTAAATTGAATGTTATTGGTCAAGTGTTCCTAAACATTCCATGCACACCCATTTTTACCTGCAATTTGTACACTTTTGGAGAATGATTGCTTTTACTTCCAATAAGATCTCTTAAAGTGTGTATACATTTTTGGCACCCCCAGAATACACAATTTTTAGCATGCTTCCAAGCTTCCTGGGCCCAATGATCGCCCTGAGAATTACACCCAAACACCTGTGTACCTTGTGTGCATATGTGTTTGTTATGCTTGCTTTTTTCCCTGGGTAGAGACACTATTGCTTTTACTAGATTTTCAGCATGGTTCAGGCTCCATAAAAAGAAGTTAAAGAAGAACATTATGGGAAAAAATAGCTTAGGTCTTTGAGGCCTAAGCCCACATGGTTTAAAGCCTTGCTCTGTCAGCTAGCACAAAATGGAACTTCATTAAGTCATCAGCAGCTTTAATTTTCCTGATGTGTTACATAGAGAATAATGATGCCAACGAATAGGGTTATTGTGAGAATCAAAGGGGGGTAATGCACACACAGCACTCGGAAGGATGTGTGGCATAAAGTGTGAAGAAATACAGCTCCCTTCCTGGTCCCTCTGGAAGCCTGTAGGCAAACAGGATGCCCCATCAGCCAGTATCAGCAGTGATGTCTTCATCTGCCTCTTTGCTCAGGGTCTCAGGGATCATTTCCCAATGTGTGCCTCTGGGAGCAGCGACTGTGAGTGAAGCTCAGAGATGCAGTTCTGGCTTTTGTGAGACGTACTTCTCACCTTTATACAAATGATGCTCAAGTTTTCTTTGGGCTCAAGAGGTTTTTTGTTGTTTGTTTTTATCCCGATACACACTTCTCTTGGCAGAAGACCAATTAGGAAGGAAATTTCCAAAACAACAAGCCAGCCTTTGTCAACTTTGGAGCATGCTTGATACTTATTTTAAAAATATGTATGAAAACAATCTGAATTTAAAAGAAAGGGCAGGCCTAGCAAAATAAATTAAAATGTTACCGTATTAATTTTCTGTTGCAGCAGCAACAAATTAGCACAAATTTAGTAGCTTTAAAATAATACAAATTTATTAGTTTATATAATTCTGAAGGTCATAATTTTCATGCAGGTCTCACTGGGCTAAAATCAAATTGTCAGGAGGGTTGCATTTCTTTTTTCAAGTGCTAGGAAAGAATCTGTTTCCTATTTTTTCCTGGCTTCTAAAAACTTCCTATCTTCCTTGGCTAAGGGCCACCTTCATCTTCAAAGTTAAAAATGGCTAGTTGTGAAATAGCTATCGCAGAGCTCCCCAAATCTTTACAGCTTCCCAAGTGAGTAAATGTCTAATGCAGAGCTGCTCAACGTATTGGAATTTTCTGGGTGATAGGATCATTCTTTGTTCTACTGAGGTGACTCTTGGGGGACTCCTACATGGGGCTTGTTCACCAGAAAGACCAAGCCATTATTAGAGGCTTCAGCCCCACCCCCATTCTCTGGGAAGAAGAGAGGGGCTAAAAATGGAGGTAATAATTGATCCTGCTTACATGGTGAAATCCTCAGAGAGCTTTCCGGCTGGTGAACACAATCCTGCACTGAGAGGGTGGTGCCCCTCAACTCTGCGGGAACAGAGCTCCTGCACTTGTGACCCTTACAGACCTCTCTTCATTTGGCTATTCCTTTGTGTTCTTCATCATAGCCTTTATTTATACAATAAACCCGTAAATGTTAAGTGTTTTCCTGACTTGTGTGAGCTACACTAACAAGCTAATCAAATCTGGAAAAGGGGTTGTGGGAACCCCAAGTTTTAGCCAGTTGCTCAGTGTATGGTGAACACCTGCTACTTGGTATTGGTTTCTGAAGTGGAAGACAGTCTTGTAGGACTGAGCCCCCAACCTGTGGAATCGGACACTATTTCCATCTGACGTTATCTCCAGATACACAATAGTATCAGGATTGAATTGAGTCCTCTCCTTGAAAACTGTTGGGTATGTGGGGGAAACTCCCAACATGTCTGGTGTCAGAAGTGATAGACTGAGTGAGAGCAGAGACTAGAAAAAACACTTTTGGTCTTTTTATATCTCCGTGCCAGTCCTACCATCCTTATGTTACCTTACCCTGATGTTAACTTTTGTTCTGCTTCCCACTTTTTTTTACTCTAAAAGATCCTTGTAATAACATTGGCTCTACCTGGAAAATCCTTGATATTACCCCTATGTAAGGTCAAATGGTTAGCATCCTTCATTCCATTTGTGAAATTAGTTTCCCCTTTCCACTTAATATAATACATTCATCATCTGTGGACATCACTGGAGGGTCATTGTTCTACCTACCAATTACTTTCCCAGTTAAGTCCATCATAACCCCCCTATTTAACATTCCACTCCATCCCTGCTTTCTTGATTTTTCTTATGGGTTTAGCACATGCCGTTGTAATAAAGTGTCAGGAAAAACAACTTTCTAAGAACTACGGATGAAATGTCAAATTGACCTGGATTTGAATCCTTGTCCTGCCATTTTTAACGTGATAATTTTGAAAAATGAGTTAACATATTTCAGCCTCAGTTTTCTTATTTGGGAAATGGTTTTGATGCTCTACTGCCCAGGATTAGTGTAAATATCCAAGAAGAGAAAGTTCAGGATAGACAGGCCTAGTTCGCCATCTCCTTCCCAGCTACTCTCTCTTCCCCTCCCATCCCAATCTGACTCTGTGTTCATTAAACAGCAGCTCCCATTGCCTCCTGCCTCTTGCCTGTGATAATCATTATCCCTTCTTCTTTAATAAGTTTGATTACAGTAGTTGCCTCCTGTAAGTAAAATCAGGCATTGTTTGTCCTTCTGTGACTGGCTTATTTCCCTTAGCAGAGTGTCCTCAATATTTATTCATTTTGCAATGTATGTATCTTGGAATTTCTTCTTTTTAAAGACTATCATTCCATTTTACGTATATGCCACGTTTTGTTTTTCCATTAATTCATCAGTGGACACTTGGATCGCTTCTGCATTTTGGCTTCTGTGAAAAATGCTGCTATTAATATGGGTGCACAAATATTTCTTTGAGTTCTGCTTTCAGTTCTTTTCGATATATACCCAGAAGTGAAATTTATGGTTTATATGGGGGTAATTCTATTGTTAATTTTTTTGAGTAACTGCCATGCTGTTTTCACAGGTATACCATCTCCTATGTGTGTTGTTGTTGTTGTTTAATTTCAAATTAATAGAAGGGTACAAATGATTAGGTTACACTCTTTGTGTTTCTTAGGTAAAATTTATGTTGTAGTTGAGCCCTTTATCTGGGGGTGTGCTCTATACCCTCACACCGTGGCACATGTATACCGTTGTGCCTTCCCACCAATAGTGCACAAAGGCTCGACATCTGATTTCTCTACATCTTTGCCAGAATTTCTTTTTAGTTTGCAGTAGCCATCCTGATGGGTAGAAGGTAATATCTCTTTGTGGTTTTGATTTGAATTTCCCTACTGATTAGTGATGTTGAATATTTTTTCATATACTCACCGACTGTTTGTATGTCTTTAGAGAAAGAACTAATCAAGTTATTTACCCATTTTTTTTAATTAAGTTTTTTTCTTGGTGGTAATAGTTGTAGGAGTCATTTATTCTTGATATTAACTGCTTATCACATATATAATTTTCAGATATTTCCTCCCATTTCATAAGTAACCTTTTTGCTCTGTTGATTGTGTTCTTTGAAGAATAGAAGTTTTTAACTTTGATGTAGTCCTTGATTTATCTATGTTTACTTTTTTTGCCTGCGCTTCTGGTGTCACATTACTGATGGGAGTTATAAGTGCTCTTTAACCCGAACACACACACAAGGGATGGAGGGAGAGAAACAAACATGCACACAAGAGCAAAATCATTTTAAATGCTTTAAGAAACCATCAAAAAAAACCACTATCAAATAGGGGACAAAACAAATAGAAAAAAACCTACTCTATCTCCTTTTTCTTTGATTGGAGATGTCCTACCTTCACATCTTATGATGTTGTTTCCTGAGAGATGTAAATTCAAGGGACTAAGAGCAGCCATGCTATAATACTGGCATGAAGAGGAGAATGGGAACCAGTAAATAACAGAGTTCTCACTGAAATTTTATGTTTACTTTTTTTGTTACTACTATGTGACCTTGGGCAAGTCATTTTCCTTTATAGGGCCTTAGAAATGTATTCTGAGATCTGCAACTGTAACATTCTGTGCCCAATTATTTTTTAACATTCAGAATGAAAGACCATATTCATTGGCCCATCACTTGTGCCACCTTTGTTGGTGGGTTTATTGGTGTGAGTCATTATGAATGTTTTGAGAGACACAAAAATCAAGAAATGTAAAATCTGTGGTACAGAAACAAATGAAGCTTCCCCTACAACAATGAGATGCCAAGCAAATTGAAACTTGCACAGAAAAAGTGCTGTCAACTGTGTTTCTAGGATGTAAAATAATGGACCATGGCCTCATCTGTATCAAAACTTTCACAGTCCCCATGCTGGCAAACAACTAGCTATCCCTCCCTACCACTCACTCTCTAGAGTATAGTCTCCCCGATAAGAAGAGAGATATTGGTATTTTCTAGCCAACTGCTAAATCTTTGCTGTGGTCTTGCAATGTTAGATACCACTTGTGTACCAAGATGGAGAAACTCAAGCTGATTGACCATTCCCACCAGGTCCCCTTCAGATTGGCAGGTGTCGCCTTCCTTAGTCATTCCTGACTTTCGAACCTTCTCCACCTCTTTTGCAGAGCCCTGCATGATTGCTCAGATTGAGTTTGCTTTCTCTTCTTTATTGGAACAAAGTATCCTTGGGCCAAAGCATCATTTCTTAGCCTCCAGTGGTTACTCCTGCCCATTTAAGACATCCACAATGATGCCCGCCCTATATTTCTATCTTTCTTCTTTCTGGGCCTGGTGAGAAACTTACAGAGAAAATAAATGTTTGAAATAATTCTGAGGCAACTAAATTTAGAGTTTGCTTTAAAATCTAATATTCTAAATCCTCATTGGGACATATTTTCATAGCAACAATGATCATAGCTCAAACCTCAAAGTAGTCACCCTTTCCCGTAAATAACTTGACCCAATACTAGCTGACCTAGAGTAGAAAATATTAAAAAATTTTCCATGGAAATGGTGAAACAACTTTTATTTCATTTTCTAGTCTTAAAACCCAAAGACAGAATTTATGCCACATGGATGGGCAGTCACGAGAGTGCAATAAACTGAAATAACAGATAATCCTCAAAGCCTTTATTTTGTCTCTAATGTGTTATCACACTTAAATTTGAAATTGGGAAGCTCTAATGTTAGGAATTAGTAATAACCAAATTCTGAGTTCATGGAACACATATGCACACCCAAGAGGGTTAGCAAGGAAATTACCCATTGCCTACAACTTCCCCAGCATATACCAACGTGCACATATACCTGTGTATTCATTATAGTCATCCCCCTCAATCCAAGATTTTGCTCTCCATGATTTCATCTACCTGTCATCAACAGGGGTCTAAAAATAGATGAATACGGTACAATGAGGTATTTTCAAAAAGACAGATAAAGAAAGGGCGAGAGAGAGAGACCACACTCACACATACCGTTATAATTATTTGATTTTATTATTTATTATTGTTAATTTCTTACTATTTCTGATTTATAAATTACTCTTTACTCCAAAGTAAAGAAGGTCCATGACTTTTTGATAACTTAAAGAGACTCAAATAATGGCAATAAGGATAAATTGCAGAGCTACAGAAGCTACAACATCTGACTATCCCTTTGGGGCCGATGTCACAATCAGAAACAAAGGAGCAAGAGAACTGGACAGCTTCCCTGGACGCCAACCTATAAGGTCCATTAAAACCATATTGAAAATACAGCAGGAGGGGGAAATTCTGCGTGTTTGGAAGAATGGTTTGGTAAGTCACTAGTGTGTTTTGTCGGAGAAGATATCCATGTTTAAAGAACAAAAGATGGCAGGCTCTCTGAGAGTCAACCTATGTTAGCTGTAGCATACTCCTTATAGAAACTCTTATGCTGAGTTTCCTAGAGGCAGAAAGAGTAGGTAAGTACATTGCCATGCTTAAGCCATTGACCACTGGTGGAATCAGTAGTCAGATTTCCAAGAACCACTGTTTTCTCTTGTGCTGATTGGGTAAGACTATGGAGAGCTTTGAAGGCTATACTAAAAGTATTTAGGCTTTATTCAGTAGGCAACAGGGAGCCCCTGACATTTTTGAACAATAGACTGATATGTGATCATGTTTTGGTAATCTCTTTTGAACTAATAAATTCAGTTTGTATTGTCCCGTGAGGAGATGCACACTGTGGCTAAATGTCTCTAATCTTTTTTAGAAGAAGAAAGAAAATACATGTATAAGAAATAAAATAAGCAAAATAAAATAAACTCATAGATTGTTTTTTCAGTAAAATAAAAATAACCAGAGAAACAAATAGTATGTGTCACATAAATCATAGCCCACCAGAGTTCCAAGTAATTTTTCCTTACTAAAGTTCTTGATAAATGGTCAATAAATGTTAAGAGGGATATTACTTTGTAGTTTATTTCCTGTATTCTTTAGTTTCCTTTTGTAAGCAAATTTCGCCATCCAATTTATAATTATAGCATGTAGGAACATAGACCTAACTATTTTTTTCTTACACCAGGAAAATAGATTGCAAAAGTCTTGTTTCAGACAACTAAATGATTTACGGTAAGACCTACTAGATAATGCTGAAAACATAATTCAGATCTCTTGAGCTTTCTACTTTTTTAAAGCTAACAGTGGTGAAAAGGAGCATTAAATTTGATTGAAGAATAATGCACACATTATAAAAAGTCAACAATCCAATCTACTCTGCTAGGTATTAAAATCTACATTTATTTTTCTGCAGCGCTAATAATGGAGCAGTCCATTAGCGGTCCATTTTTAAAAATCCTTTCTTGGCTTTATCTTTCTAGCCTTTGTTGAAAATTCCCTCAGCTTGCTGGTTTTGACAACCTGTTGGAAGGTAATGATAACACAGATTGTCCTCTGTGCCACTTTCCTGCACAGCTTCCTGACAAGTCTGCTCCGGCTAAACAAATCATTTGCACCCTGCCTGATTTGTTTCCATGTTAGTAATTCAACTTCAATTTGTTCCTTCCCAAGGCTAAATGAAAATGTGGTCATCAGATGCAGCCCTTCCTGTTTGGGCATCATAAATAATAGGTTTCTGGAGTGCAACACATAAATATTTTACTAACTACAATGTAGGTTTTAGGAAACGGCAGAATGAAAGTGGTGGAGGAGGGATTTCCTACAGATTCATTTTTAGACTATTTAGTGGTCATTTTATGGCTTGGTACATTCATTAGGCCCTTTAGAAAAGTATTTATCACCCAAAGAATCAGTAATATAAACCTGTGCTTCCTAATTCTTTGACATAGCAGGTTTAAATTTTCTTCCTGGTTGGGCTGGGACATAATATATCATCAAGTATTCCCAGGTCTCATTTTAATTCACTGTTTTTGTTTTTTTTTCTACCTAGAATTGTTACCTCCTGGTCAAATGAGAGTTACTATAGAATAATGAAGTTTACACTAAAGATAAATTCTTCTCTCTCTGCTGGGTGATTCACCTGAAACTAGAAAAGAGAAAAAAATAGGTGGAGATTTGCAGGGGGGTTGTGGTGAAGAGTAGTGTAGTAAACAGAATTCTTCTTTTCTCCAAGTTAAAAGACTTGTGCTTAAAAATATTTTCCCTCTGGCCCCAAAAGCTATTTCCCATGTCCTGTGGTTTCTATTCTGTAAAAGTCCTGAAAATAATTGGGTATTTAAAGAACCTCAAAAATTTGCTGATCACAGAGCCAGCTGCCTCTTGGTACTTTCCCTCTGAGGCTCTTATTAATTTTTAATCAGCTTGCTGCTGTTCCAGGTCTTCAGGATTCCTGTAAGTAAAGAAAAAAGCCATGTGGTCTACAGAAAAGACAACCAACAGGCACAGAGCGAAAGGGCCACTCTGAACCCGCAGAGACAAGGGGCCAGGGTGGCCCCAGCAAGATCAATGAAGGCAGTTTTAGGGGAGAAAACCACTTCTTCAGCCGGACCAGCTGTGGGAATTAGAACCCCTTTTCTCTCCAGCTCCTTACCTGGTGCAGACTGTGCATTCCTCAGCCTTTATTTCCACAGACGAATGCCAGGCCTCTCTGCCTTTGCTCCCAGGAGGGCATACTGATTTGCCTCTCTAGAAATTTTTCTAACTTTTCTGCTTTTTCTAACAGTTGCCTAAATCCCGCTTCTCCTGTCTTCAATCTCTCTCTCCTCTGATTTAGCACACAGTTTTTACATTTGGGTCATCCATAAGACCGGTCTGTGAGAAAAGACTCACTGAGATTTCCATCACGACAAAAAATAACCTTCTAGAAAGTGTAATAGAGTAATAACTAAATATTTTTCCCACCACTCGTGGCCTGAGATGTATCTGGTACCTCAATCTCAATCTTTTGTTGACCTGTTGGCATATGAGATTGTTGGCATTACAGATATAAGGCTTGAAGATGTAGTCAACATCAGTTGTAGAAATTACGGGGAAAAGGAGTTATTTGATTTGGCTTCCAGTTCACAGCTGATCCTTGACCAAAGTGTGTTCTTGCCTTTCAGAGATGGGGAAAGCAAATTTCCTCTTGAGCATAGGAAAGTGAATTGCTAGGGCCTTCTGAAGTGTGACCATTCCTAACACCCCAAAGATCACTGTGCTTATTGACTTATACTTGGATGATTTTGCTCTCACATCGTGAAGTTAGGGATGGGGAGTGAGAGGAGGAGAAAGTAGATGAGGAGAGGAATGAAAGGAGAGCGGGTGGCGGGTGGAGATTACCAACTGCCCCAGAAATGACTATTCCAATTGATATTAACTGTCTTTTATTTTTATATTATGATAAAGGCCTTCCTCATGTAAATCATCAAAGGATTTTCTTAAGCATGATTATTATCCTTAAATGCATTCTTTTTACCTTGGATTAAATTAGCTGGCAACTTCTAAGTGAAGGTGATGGAAAGGCAGGAGACAGAATCCCCTAACTTAAAGCCAGCTGGCAACTTTGAATTCAGGATGAAGTACAGTCCTGCATTGTTAAAAGACAGAACCGTCTTCTGAGAAATGCATTATTAAGTGATTTTTGTCACAGTGCAAACCTCATGGGAGGTAGTTACCCAGACCTAGATGATACAGCCTAACGTCCACCTGGATTATATGGTACAACCTATTTCTCCAGGGCTGCAAACCTGGGCAGCCTGCTATTATACTGAATACTGATAAAAATCTGGGTATCTAAACATATCTAAACATAGAAAAATGCAGCAAAGATATAGTATAAAAGATAAAAAACGGTACATGTGCTGAGCCCTTACTATGAATGGAGCTAACAGGGCTAGGATTTGCTATGGGTAGGTCAGTGAGTGAGTGGTGAGTAATGCCAAGGTCTAGGACAGTACTGTCCAAATATCTAAGTAAATGAAGAAATATATCCTGTTTATTGATAGAAGGGCTCATTACTGATAATTCCAATTGTTTCAAAATCAACCTGTTAGGGGCCTATACCATTCCTCTACTTCCTCCCTGCCCCAAAAGTTTTATAGGAAAGACCCTAACCTGCTAAAGCCTTCTGGCAACCTGTGGAATCTTCCTCCTCTATACTCAGTATAAAAACAAACTTCCAACCATCCTCACTGCAGACACCATCTTTGCCCAGGTGGATTTTATTCCCCCTTCATTAAACTTGACCTGAACCTTTCCTGGTCTTGGCTCTGGGTACACTGCCAACCCCCTTTCACAACTTACCATTTCAAAGCAATTCCAGGCAAAATCCAAGTATGGATTTGACCAGCTGATTCTAAAATTTATACGAAAGAGCTAAGGATCTAGATTAGTCAAAACAAGTTTGAATGAGAAGGCTAAAGTTGGAGGCCTTGCACTATCTGATTCCTGGACTTAAAGACTTATTACAGAACTATAGAAATCTGCACAGTCTAATATTAGAATCAAGTTTTATTTTTAAAACTATAGAAAGTCCAGAAGTAACTTTATTGCTAAGGGCTGATGCCAGTTGAGCCCATACGTTAACCCAAGGATTTCTGCATTCCCAAGATCACAATGTCAAAATTGGTGATCAGAATTTTAGTGATGGATGAAACAGTCTTACCTATAAGATTTTCTTAGCTAGTGAGAAACAAGAGGTGCTAAGTTGAGCCTCAGAGCTTTGTGAAGAGTTGCCTTTATGAAAGCTGTCTAAGAGGTGAGGGGAGGGCATTTCCATGGTGACCCTGTCCCACCACAGCCACTGCAAACAGTGTAGCTTCATTGTCATCTATTCTATTTATTATGTCTCTCTGCATGGTATTGTAGCCACATAGAAACTCATATTAAAATCATTTTCTAAATTATTTTAAGATTTTTCTGGACCTGGACAGAAGTACTTTCCTGACTTGCCTTTAACTCCTATTATATTACCTTTGAAAGTAATGAGCGATCTCCGTCCTTCAGTAATGCCAGTAGAACCAGTAGTTCTGGGCCACCAGTTTTACAAAGCACTTAACTCTCATTACAGTGCAGATGTACCTGTGACATGGGCAGGGTAATCTGATAGGATTCCTATTATTTTAATTGAAAATCTGAGATAGGGAAGCTATGCTCCAATCAGGTGATGGCAGAGCTAGGAATTAACTCAGGGTTTTAGGATTTCAAATCTAGTATTCTTGGTGGCTGCAGCTCTGTATTTAATGCTTATTTTAATCTAAAATACTTAAAATGTATTTCCAATGTCTTGTCTGGTATGTAAGAAACCCGGAAGTTGCCAGTTCATCCTAACAACGAAGTAAAAAGCTGACAAACTGAAAAGTCGACAATTCTTCTTAAACTCTTAAGAAAGGTCAGATCACAGCGCAAGCCGCTGATTCCAGAAATGAAGAGACAGACAGGCCAACACAGAGAATAACAGCTGAGCAGCAGAAGCCTTGAGCAGCAACCTCCAGGAAACCGGTGCTGGGGTGAGCAAGCCTGAATTTCCTAGAGGACTTGCTGGAGGCTCCATGTGGACGAGTCTGAGACATGTTATGGAAGCCCCAGGGGACCAGTCATGGTATGTGTGTACCGGGGGAGGGGCACACTTTTGTGAGTTTTCCTACCAGGTGTTCTAACCTGAACTGTCAATGAATAGTAGAGAAACTTCCCTTTGGGCTTTCATCGGGAGGAGGGTAAAAGGACTATTTTAAAACACACAGGAGCACTGTGTTGTTTTTGACATGCTCTGCCCTCTGGAGAGACTGGTAGACCAGAGCCTAATGTACAGGGTTTTTATCAGAGATCCCAGCCAGCTCTGGCCTGGAAGATGGGAAACACCAGCTCCAGCCCACCTGAGCCATGCTGTCAGTCCCCTGACGTGGGGCACAGAGCACAGGCATAGGCTCAGTGAAATGCTCAGTCCTAATCACAGGACCATAGCCTGCTCCCTCCTCATGCCTCCCCACACACCATTAAAGGCCTATTTATAGCTATTCCTTTTACCCAAATATTGTGTCCAGCTACTAAGAAAAAATTACAAGGTGTACTAAATGGTAGAATACGTAAGAGTATTCAGGAAGTTTAAAAATAACACCTAAAGAACAGTACTGATATTTAAAACTGGATAAAGCTTACTTTGGGTCTTAAAGACTTTCTGAAAATGGCCGGTCACTATTTAGGGACTAGGCTGTGTTAAATAGTGTCCCTCCAAAATTCATGTCTGCCTGGAACTTATGCGTGTAATCTTATCAAGAAATAGGTATTGGTAGATGCAGTCATCAGGGTAGGGCCATACTGAAGTAAAGTGAGTGCTAAACCCAGTGAGACTGGCATTAAGAAGAGGTGAAATTTAGGCCAATAGAGGAGGATTCTCAGCAGAGACAGAGGTAGAGATTGGAGTAAGGCAGCTACAAACCGAGGAATGCATGGATTGCCAGCAACCACCAGAGGTGACAAAGGTGAGGAAGTGTCTTCACCGACAGGCTTCACCAGGAACACGGCCCTGCCAACACCTGGGTTTGAGACTGGTCAGATCCTGACCAGTTTCAGTCCAGAGACCACTGCACTAAGAATGGAATTAGAGACTCTCTCTAAATAGACTTTATTTAGTTTTCAGAGCTGCTAAAACAAAGTACTCCAAACTGGGTGGCTTGAAACACCAGAAATTGATCTTCTCATAGTTCTAAAGACAAGAAGTCCCTGTATTATTGTCTTTGTATTTAATTTACCTGGCATAGGTTTTGTTTTCCTGAATGAACCCTCAAATCAACACATTATTTTGTCTCTGCATGGAAAAGGAATAAATATTCCCCAAACATTTCTGACTGTACACCCTTGTACAAGATTCCTGCCCTTAGTCTATACTGTAGCTTTGAAAAACTACAGCTACACTACTATTTACTTTGATATACATGTGTGAAACTTTGGGGCAAATGAATAAGCCGTTGGTTTTCCCTATTTTGTGTTTTAAGAACATTTATGAAAACATAATTTTCAGAGGGGGCAGGGTTTGTTGCTAAGTAGCAGGAAATAGGGGTAAATATGTTCAAATTTGCTGAGGAGTTTCTGCCTAGAATCATAGTGTACCCTCAACCCTCCAACCCGTGGATGCTTTCTTGTCCTACAGAACTCAGCTCAAATAATACTGCCTGCTACAGACACTGTTAGCTGGTCACCAAAATCAACGTTCTCTTCTTTATGATTGCAGCTATCTGACATTTCTCACCTCTTGTTGGTAGGGGGAGCCATGCACCTTGGTTCTAGACATGGGATGGAAACAGACGTGATAGAACTGTTTCTAAGCCCAGCTCACCAAAACCTCTTGAGTTAGCTTTATCTGTGCTTTTCTTCTTGAAACAAAATACAGTGATTTTGCAAGCTATGTGTTGAAGATGGGAGAACCTCCATCAGCCGGGGTCCCTGAGGTGTCTCAAGGTGGAAAGTCTGGCCCCTTTACCCATCCAGGACTGCCATGTGAGCCAAGATACACTTACCATGAGTCACTATACAGTTGGGCACTGTTCACAATAACTTCTTGCCTATTACTAACCCATAGACTCTATCTGCAAGGCTTTCTTTAACTCCAGCATAATGTACCTTACTTTATTTTCCCCTGTTCGGTATGCTTATCCCTTTGGCAGGCCTCATCATGTTGGGTTAGAGTTATTTGCTCACAAGGATCTTATCTCTCTCACTAGAACACAAGCCTCACAAGAGCAGGGAGAGGTCTCATTTTCCTTTGGGTCCCCAGTGCCAACCACTAGCATTAGGTCCGCAGCACGTAAGGTCTCCGGGCCTGGGTGTCGAGTTGAATGGATTGAAACTGTGCTCTCGTCTGGCTTGTTCCCACTCCTCCCACCTTTCCCAGGGTGAAAATCTTCTTTTTTGGACCCTGACCCTTTTTAACAAATGCCCACTATTTGCTGCCAAACTTATCACACCACCCGTCCACTTGCAATTTTAACCTGAGACCTCTATTGGCTATCCCCCCCCCCACCACTTTTCTGTTGAGCTGCTTGCGCCCTAAACCCCAGGTGTCTTCACTATGACACACAGGCCCCAGCCTCAGCATGGTGGGGAGGCTTTCAACAGCCTAGGGAGTCAGAATAAGAATGTTTTTATGAGCACAGCATAAAATATCTCTGAATTTATGCTCTGAGCTCTTATTTATTTAATTGGAAGAATGATCTTACCAACCTGGAGCTTTCTTGTTTCTAATTTTAACCGTCCTTAATTATAAACCAGGATTAAAAATAACCTTGAACACCCACAAGGCCTGAAGTCAGGACAAAGATCAAGTCAATGAAATGCAGTTGTGGGAGGGGGGCTTATCTGCGGCAGACGAGGAAAGGCCAAACGGCAGAATGTCTTCATAGTTTTTATCCAACAAGAGTGGGAATAACAGGTACATTTTTAACTGCTGTTTACCTCGATGGTACTTTGATGCTAGGAATTGTATAAATCCCGTTGCTACTCCATTGAAGTTACTGAACCACAAGATGTCAGACCTGGAAGATGCTTTCTGATTTATGTAGTCTAGTGGTTCCTGCTATGTCAAGGAGAGTGGACCTTTTGTGATACATATTCTAAGTGGTAGATGCATATATTTTGAGGTTAATTTCAAGGGTTTGTGTGTTCGCTGAAGGACATCCTTGATCTCTCATCTATCCATGGAAGTCCATTAATAAAACTCTTCTATGAAGTAACAAATATATGTGGATATCAGCTATAAATATTGCTCCCTACAACACAAAAAATGCAATTAATGCCACATTCACACATTTATACATTTCTCCAAATCATATTTTACCTATATCTAGTATAGTTCCTATACTCTGAGCTTTTAGAAAATTTGATCTCATTTTTCATCAAAAATCCTAGGATTGTGTGAAGCTTTGAAGATCTTACAAAGTGCCAATAGGTCATCAGGGAGGTTGTGCTACTTACAGCTGACATACCACAGGGCACCTGTCCCGTTAGGGAAGGAAGCCCACTATCTAGCTGCTTTGCCAAGCATGTGTAGGGGATCTTACACTCTGGCTCTAAAAGCTGTCATGCCAAGTGTTCTGTCATGAGTATAAAGCCACCCCATCAGAAATCTTGTTGCCTTTTGGGGCAGGGGGTGAGGATAGGGACGCTGCTACTGACCAATTCTTGCAATTCTCTATCTCCAATTTCATCTGCACATCCATAGAAAAGACCCTAAAAGGTTTTTCATATCCTACATTTTTTATCTCTTCCTCCTGAGAGAGTCCAGCATATGTCTCCTCCACTGTTGGGGATTTTTGCAGGATAGGATGGCAATACATAATAGTTGAGGCCCTGGGTTCTGGAGCCAGACAACTTGGGTTCAAGTTCCACCTTTCATATTCATCTGCTTTTATAAATGTGTTGGTTTCCTAGGGGTGCTGGGATAAATTAGCACAGACTCGGAGAGTTAAAATGAGAAATTTACTCTCTTACAGTTTTGGAGGCCGGAAGTCCAAAATCAAGGCGTCCTTGGGGTTGGTTCTTTCTGGAGGATTGAAGGGAGAACATCGCCTCCTCTCTCCTACCAGCCCCTCTCCCTTTCCTCTGCTTAGTCACGCAGCTCCAGTCTCGGCCTCCATCCTCACATCACTTCATTTTCCGTTTCCTTTCCCTTATGTTACTTTATCAGGACACTTGTTCAATTTAGGGTCTGCCCTAATCCAGGGTCATCTTATCGTAAGGTTTTTAACTTAATTGCATTTGCAAAGATTTCCCCAATAAGGTCACATTCACAGATTCTGGATGGACATTTATTTTGGGGTACCACCATTCAACCCCACTACACCAAAAACAGCAATTTTGTGAACCTCTTTGATTGACAGTGTAATGAGGGGGATGATGATCATAGCAGCAAACTCTCCATAAATTTATTAGGATTAACTGAGTCACATTTAAAGCACTTAAAAAGTTCCTGATACACAGCAAATATTCTTTGCTAAACAGTATTTGCTGTATGTGGAGTAAAATTTCTTTTGCCTTTTAATTTTTATCAATCCATGTTTAGCTTTCTGACTCTGTGCTTGTGCCTTCAACACTTTCACAACAGTTTTCTGCTTCTCAGGAGGAAAGGGCATTTGATCCTGCCATGAACACATTCAGGACACACGGAACCAGCGCGGGTCCTGCCGATGAGTTCTTTGGCTTTAATAACTTCATGAGAACTTTAGGTCACAGCACAATCCCTCAAAGTCTGCCTATGCACATGCCACATGCAGACTTTGGTGCTTTCCCAACTTTTATTTTTTTTAATTCTTATAGCTTAACTATGTACATTAATGCAATCATGGGGTACAGTGTGCTGTTTTCATATACATTTTGAAATACTCTCATCAAACTGGTTAACATAACCTTCGTGTCATTCTCTTGGTTATTAAGACATTCATACACTTTTAGAAAGATTCACTTATACCCTTGTAAGATAGTCCATAGAGGTGACCCCACCAATCACCCTCCCTCCCCTCATCCACCCCCTCACGTCCCTTCTCCCACCCCCTTCCCATATTCTAAGGCTATAATTAGGTTATGACATTCCTATAAAAGCTATGAATTAGTTTCAAAATAGGGCTGTGTACACTGGATACTTTTTCCTCCATTCTTGAGATACTTTGCTGAGAAGAACATTTTCTAACTCCATCCATATAAGCATGAAGGAGGTAAAGGCTCTATCTTTCTTTAGGGCTACATAGTATTCCACAGTGTACTTTCCCAACCTTTTTGCTATAAAGGTAAACGATTCTATCACCAGGGCTTAGGAATAGTTTTGTTAGAGGTTGTATCGTAGGAAAGCATATGATGGTATGTCAAATGCTGGGCCATTCTGAGTGCTTCTACACAGTATGCCTGGAAGGGGGAAACAAAGACTTTTGAATGGCTATTAATTTTTGCTCTTGGTTACCCCATTCAATGCCCCATTAACAAAACCTAAAGCAAGAGAGCATACAGAGCATACACACTAATAAGGCCTCCTTTACAAAGATGGGAGAAATATGCACACCTGGGAGCACAAATTACCTGATGAATCTCTGCAACTACTCTTCCTTAATGCCAAGAGACAATTTTAGTGGTGGAAGTGTTAACAGTCTGGCAGGGAGCCTTTTATGCAGCCCAAAGTGCCAGGGCCCCAGACTGGCCAGGTCTCTGGCCCTGGCCTATCTAACTGTCTGGACATGGACCACTGTGCTACCTTGCTCAAATTAACTCCCTTTAGGTGTTGGAGGGCAGTTCGTCTTGGCAGAAGGGAGAGAGAGAAACAGTCTTCGAGGGAAAGAAACAGTCCTAGTAGGAGAATGAACCTTAGCAGTCTTTTTAGAGCAGAAGGAGCAGAAGAGTCAGAGTGTGTGAGTCTGTGAAAAAAACGAATGACCCTGGACTAACCTTTCCTGCAGCTATTTATAGCCATGATCCCATGGCTAGTTGCACCACAGGTGTAGAGACTGCCAAGCACTGATGTTCTCATTTCCCGTGCTCTTGCATTAAGCCGAATCCCTTCCCCATGCCCTTATCACCAAGGTGTTACTGAGATGTTATATGACAGGTGTTTCTTATAGTTACAGAGTGTTCCGAGCTTAACTCTTGCTTCTCCTGTCCTTTGAGTTATAGTGTCTGCTACACCAAACAATATCAAAATTTGTAGATATACCATGCTAGGGATAAAAAAGAAGATATATTAAGGAAACTGGAACCATACCAGTTTTTAACATAGGAGATAAAATACAGGGAATTAGCAAATCAAGGAAGACTGAAAGAACAAAAAGAAGGAAACACTGAGATAACACAAAGATAGTAACTGCAGGAGACAGCCGTCACTCACAGCTAAGGGAAAGAAGGGTAAGGGGGGGTCAATCAAATTCAGAAGTTAGAGGAGGGTCTCTGTGGGTTCAAAGCAAAAGTGCTGAGGAGGGGTGATGCCCAGACTGCAGGGTGAACACCCCTGTTGGGGAGCTTGAAGAAAGACCTCTGATCTGGAACTTAGAGCTCCTAGGAAGGGGCACCGTCCATCTTGTGCTGGTGTTTCTGGTAGGTGGATGATGAAACTGGTTGAGAGTGTGGGGAAGACTAGGAATTGGTCCCATCTTCTGCTACTAAACCCAGCTGCCACGCCTTGGATGAAGAACCACTGCCGGCGTGACAAAAGCTAGTAAGAAAGGGCAGGCACCAGGTGCCTTCTGACACCTTGTATGGACAGACCCTACCGGGAAGCCAACTGGTAAAAGATGAGATGATTTTCAGGGTACCAGTTACAGCAGCACAATGCTGAGAGTAGGGAGTGTATTTGGAGTTAAGAGGCAACTGCTTATAGACTACCATTTAATAGCAATGCAGGAAACATTTATATGTGTTATTTCTATTAATCCTCATAATATATATCTACTAACTTTTAATGCAATTATATAATCAATCTTTGATTGCATCAAGCAACTATAATAACTATGTTAGATCACTTAAGCACCCCAGTGCCAATAAACTAGTAAGTGGCTGGGCAAAGATTTTAACCAAGATCCATCTGACTTAAAGACCATAGTCCTTTTAATCTGAGCTACCATCTTGAGTGTCAGAGTTAAAATCTAAAACATTCTCAGCCATCTGGAATACTCAGGTAAAATCTGAAAAAATATATATATTATAGCAAACATGAGTTTTGCACCTGTATAATAAAAAAAAAGCAGAACTATCAGAATTACCAGAGAAATAATCTATGTAGCCATATAGCATGAAAGGTATTGTGCTTTAGTCTACTGCAAACATAATATCAATCATCAATAAGGTACAAATACAAAAAAAAAAAAAGAGAGAGAGAGAGACCATTTTCTGTTTTGTCAAGAACAAGTCAGGTGTTAACTCTAGTTTGCAATAGTCAAGTCACAGGCAATTTTCTTTTTTCAGTTTGGGGAATTTTATCATTAGAGGAATTTTGGAAAACTGCATTTAATGAGACAAAAGTGACCATGAGGAAGGCATTAAAAACCTTCCCTGTTCCTCTGATTCAGACCCACATCTCCTGGCTTCAGTGTTAGAGTGAGAGCATCCAGACTGGGCTCCCTGCCTCACCCTGGCTGGCCATCCTTTATCTGCCCTGCAGCAAAGTGATCATTCCAAATTATAAATGTGCTGCTGTTCCACCTGCTGCCGTTCATCCCACAGCCCTTGGAATGACATTGAAATCACCGGCTACGGCTTCAAAAGCCCTCGGGTTCTTGTACCCATTTTTGTCTTCAGATACACACGCACAGGTGCACCTGGGCACACAGGTGTGCACCCCCTATGGCTGGATCTTGTTGATTTTTACCTCCTAACTGCCATAAACTGGAAGAATAAGAGTTGCCTTGGGTCACACATTAAATACATAAATGCTGATGAAAGCTGATGAGCAAAAATAAAAGTCCACACATCATTTTCGTGATATCCAACACCATGGATAAGCAAAATAGGCCTCAAATAACTGGCCTGCATCCCACAGACTGAAGGGTGAACACCCCTGTTGGACTTCCATTCTCTTGGCTGGTTTATTTTCCTGCCTCTAACTTACAAGCAAACACTTTCCCATACACACCCCCTGCCTGCTAACTCCTGCTCATTCTTCTAGAGGTCAATGCAGGCCTCACTTTATCTAGAAAGACTTTCTTTCTAGCTCCCTCTCCAGATTTCTGGGGGGTTAGCCCATATGCTGTTATAGCCCCCTGAGCGTCCCCTGTCCTGGTTGTATTATACTCTGCTGGAATTGCCATTTCTTTGACTCCTCTCCTAGACAGAACATTTCTATGAAAACAAACAAAAGTTTGCTTTCTTGCCATCTTACTTCAACTATCAGACAAGGTGCTCAGGGCACAACTGGGCCGTGAAAGAATTTATTCTTGAATAAAAAGATGAAGGAATGAGAAGGGAATAAAGACATTAGCTCACAACTACGCAGACACTGATTTTTCCATGTGCACAGAAATGAGAATTAAGACCAATGGACAGAAGTAAATTGAAGGTAGACTTTTCATTCCTTATAAGAACTTCAAATAATTAGAACAATCTGAAGTATGGTATGCTGGTTTCAGAAATATGGGGTTTAATATTCGAGTTGAGAGGCAGGGCTAATGGTACAGCTAATGTCAATGTTAACTCTGCTATATTGGTATCGTTCTCCAGACTGCTGTGTTGAGAAAGATTTTGAGACTCTGTATGAGGATTGGAAGAAAAAAAAATACATTCACAGTTGCTAATGTCTATGAAGGACTTTCTCAGGACTAAATATGTAGCAATGGTCTACATCTGCCTGCTTACATCCCTGATTCTGTTCTATACACACACACAGGCATAAAATGAGACTCTTACTAGGGAAATTTCATTCTATCATTCTTAGTCAACTCAGCCTCCTCCTCATGACCATACCACTGCCTGGAAACTCTTGTTTCTTGCCCCTTTTTTTATTTAATGGAAAAAATTTAATGTTCACTATCTCTTAACTGGAAACCGGGTAGCTTCCTAACAGTTGCTACATATGATTGATACTGCTTATGTCTTTTTTTTTTCTTTTTTTGTTGTGGTTTTTGGCTGGGACCAGGTTTGAACTTGCCACCTCTGGTATATGGGGCAGGCGTCCTACTCCTTGAGCCACAGGCGCCGCCCAATACTGCTTATGTCTTTAAACAGCAGAGAGAGAGAGAAAGAGAAAATTGTGTGCATAGCTGTGGACAAAAGGATGAACCAGGAGATCAAAGATGCCAAGCATACCGGGGGCTTCCCAGGCAGCAGCCTCCAATAGTGTTGGTAGACGTTGCAAAACATTGGATCTAATGAGGCCGCTTTATGAGAGGAGAAGAAATAAGTCTCAGTGTATGGTACTTAAATTCTGAAATTCTTAGGAAAAGAGAGTCAAAGCAAACATTTTCCTGGTAAAGGCTCCGGTTGCTGCCGGTGTTCATGACCCACTCTGGGCCTCTGTGTTTTGTTCATTAGATGAAAATCTTCGAGCAGTTAAAGAACAGCCACTTTATCAGCCATTCTGTTATTCTGTCCTCAGTGCTGCCTTTTCTTTCCATGTTAATCTTAGGTGTGCAGCTAATGTTTTTTGTGCATTAAACTCAGGGAGCATAGTTGATATGGGGCAGGGAGCCATGAATTGCCTAGGTGAGTAATGTACTGATGCTGGCGACTAGACTCTTCAGAGGAAAAAGGGCAAGGACTTCTTTCTTGTCCATTGGGAGCATTAAATGTGTACATGTATGAACATGAGTAGACCTGACCTGTGATACTGAATATTGACGAATGCTTGTTGTCATTGTTATGTTACTATTATTCCTACATGCTTTGAGTGTCCAATCAAGGACTTTGCTTCCAAAGTTCCATTCTAGGACAAATAGAAACCCTTTGATTTGTAATCTCAGGAGTGAATCAGCCAAAATCAGCTGCATGACTTAGGAACCCAAGGGTAGATTTTGAAGCCATATTCTTGAGTTTGAATCCTGGTTCATCTGCTAATTAACTGTGTGAACATGGGCACGTTACGAGTCTTCTCTGACCTCACTTAGTGACTGGATTAAATGAGATTTTGCATATAAAAAAACCTAGAGAATCAGCAGTGCTTGGAGGAAACTGTTCATTTTTGTAAACTGAAAAAAAAAAAAGGCTTCTTATTTGTGTGCATTTATTTTGACGTAGTGTTCTTTCCCTTTGATCAGTTCTCCACCTTGTATCCAAAGCTTTGTCTCTAAAAGGTCCATCTAGCCGCATTGCTACTATACTTATCATTGTTGGTTCTTTATATTCAGGATAATTGTAGCAGTTCTTTTTAGTGGCTGCCTCCCAGAAGCCAGGAGCTCTGCCCAGGGCTCCACTTATGTGACCTGATTTACTCTCTACAAGGTACTCCGTTAGAAGCCTTCCTGAACTCTCTCTCAGAAGCCTTTCTTATCCCGTTTCCTATAAAATCCTATGCAAATTTCTGTGATTAAATTTTCCCTGCAGTATATGGCTGCCAGATATATCAGAGTAAATGGCTATGTATTAATCTACCAGAAATTTTAGAAGAAAAGAAAAAAAAAACCACACAAACTGGTAGACTAACAAGCAGCAATTTATTTTCTCACAGCTCTAGAGGTTAGAAGTCCAAGGACCAAGTGCAGCCAGGGCTGGTTTCTGGGAAGGTCTCCCTCCTGCCTCCTGGACAGCACTTTCCTGCTTTCTCTGAGAGCCATGGACAGAGCAGGGGCAGGGAGGGAGAAGGAGAGAGACACAAAGAGAAAAAGAGGGAGGGTGAGAGAGAGAGAAAGGTTTCCCATCTCCCTTATTTTACATGGATTCCAGAACAAGAGCGTATTAGTCACACTCTCATGACTTTATTGGATGTTAATTACCACCCGAAAGGCCTTATCTCCAAGCACAGTCACACTGAGGGCTGGAGCTTCAACATACTATGAATTTGAAGGAGACACAATTTAGTCCATACGAATCTGTTTTATTGCCATCTTTTACATTACACTGTGGACATCATGAAAACTCCATTTCCCTTCATAGCCCCCCGTTTCTGACCTATAATAGACACTTAGTATATATTTCCTGAATGAAAGAGCAGGGAAACAAACAAATGAACGTCTTCCCTGACTCTTACTTATTTATAGGATTCAATCTGAAGTCCTTTATCTACATCCAGGAACTCCACATGGGGCCCTCCATACTTTCTCCTAAAGGAGGATCCTCAAACTTTAGTTGGCATATAAATCCCTTGGGGGATACGCTAAAAATGTGTGTTTTTCAGGCACTCATTGGTCTTTCCATTTCACTCACTCTGCTATACTCTCCCTCTAACTCGGGGTATATGGATCATTTCCGTTGAAAGTGTTGTTTTTGTACAGATATTTGGGTGTAAGTCTACTATTTTGCTGATCGTTTTTTATCTGTCCCACCTTCCCTTGTTCTCTCTTCTTTTGGATTAATTGACTATGTATGATTCTATCCTATTCCTTTATTGAGTAAATATCTCTAATGATTATTTTAGTGGATGCTTTATGGTTAAAACTTTAAAGCATATGTATTTAAATCAACACAGTCTACCTGCTCCTGGAATCCCTGAACTCCACAATAGTCTCTTCTGCGTCTCCCTCCCGCTCCTTTCTGTCTCTTTTCTCACCCTCCCACTTTTGGACATGTCGTCCATCCCACAATCCATTGATATATCCCCTGTTTAGGCAGCCAATAATCTTTTAAACATTAATAGGAAATTACGTATTCTCCACGGAGTCACCATTCCCAGTGTTCTTGTATAGAACCTTATTTCCATTGGGTATCATTTTTCTTCTTCCTGAAAGATTTCCTTTACATATTTCTTCCAGTGTAAGTATGTTGCAAATTAATTCTTTCAGCTTTTGTTTGCCTTAAAAAGTCTTTTCTTTTCTTGATTTCTCTTCTCTCTGGGAAGAGAAGCTGCTGCCCCGTTGTCTTCTCATTTGAGTTACTTCCATCCAGAAGTCTGCCAACACCTGCATCTTTGTTCCCCCGGGGGGGTCTCTTACTTCTGCAGCATGTAGAAGTTTCTCTTTGTTCCTTGCTTCCAGCTATTTAGTTACAAGGTACCTTGATGTAATGTTTCCTTCCCTGTTTGTCTCAGGCATAGCGTACACCTGGTGTGGAGCTTTTGTTGCTCTGCACTTCTGGCATCCCCTGTATTACACATTCATTATTTCTGGATTAAATATTCCCACATGCTACTTACGGGCCTCTTGTTGGAACATCTATGCCTATCAGTTCTTACTGAACCAAGACAGAACATACTCTGATGCTCTTGACCCTCGAGTGAAATCTGCATCCCTGTGCTCTGTTTGTGATTCATTTCCTCTAACGTGATCCTGAGGGTCCAGTGTACCTCCCACTCCCAATTAGGAGTACTGGGGAGCTAATTAGAGGCTGCCGTGACTTTGGTCTTTGGAGAAAAAGATCCACGTGCAAAGATATCCTTATCAACATTTAGTAAGTTGTCTTCTAGGGAAAGCTTCGCTTTCTTTCTCAATTTACACATGAAAGCATAATAATAAAAAACAAAAACAGGAAAAAACAAACAAACCAAGGCCAGCAAAGTTTAATTGAATTTCCTAACATCACAGAGCTAATTAATGCTAAAGGTAGTGCTCAAACTCCATGTCCTCTTCATCCTAATTGAAATTTCTTTTCTCCTGGCCTGCAAACACCTCGGTAGTGCTTTTGGTGAGCAATTTATCATGCGTTGCTCCTGGATGAGACCACCCTTCACACTCAATTATTGCGTCCCTGTAATTTTTTTTCCTACACCTGACTCAGACAGTGCAGGTTTTTTTTTAAAAGATATTTTGTAAACCACTTTCTCACATTTCCCCTAATTTTACTCCCTCCTATACCCTGGCAATCTATGGAAAAGAGCAGAGAGAAACTCTTGGCTTTTCTTCTTCTTTTTTTTTTTTTTAAAACCCTTCCTGACTTCTAAGGAGCCATAACACTGCGCAAACTTCGGGACAACCCATTCTCATATCACCATGTTGCCTAATTTGTATTTATCACGGTAGCCGGGCGGCTTGTTCCATAAGCCAGTATATAACAAACCAATGTTTTTCAAACTTGGAAAAATAGACCTATTAGGGATTCTTGCTTTTCTCTTTTCCTCCCCATGGTGGTATACTTTAATGCCCATATAATCCTTATGTCGATGAGATCAGTGAGGAGGGGAATCTTAGGGCAGGGTCATTACCTCCTTGAGGTTTGTCAGGGAAACAGCTTCAAGCCCAAAGGGAGTTGGGCTGTGGCTATCAGTGATCCTCCTTGAATTAAATCCTGATATTATTCAAAGCAGAGCAAACATGGCACGGTAGCTCTCAACCCTCTCTCTGCCAACTTTTGGAGTGTTCCACTTTAAAAAAAGTAGAATGATCATCCCAGTGTCTAAATGAGAGGGAGACAAGGTTAGGCTCAAAATGTATGTTCTCTTCCCACAGGATGTTACAGTTCAAGGCCATTGTGTGCAAGCGTCTCCATTCACTGTTGAGCTTTTCACATGATTCACACAAGTCCTTAAATTCTCAGGGTTGAGAAACCCCGCAGAAACATTAAAGATGGAGACGCAGGTGTGGGTGAGAGATGAGCACAGCTATAGTAAATAAATTAGTCAGGACACTAGAAAGAAAAATAAATCAATTATGAAATAAATCTACTTAAAGTTATTTCATCTCGGGTAAATACTAGCAGAGTCCTCTATTAGAGACACACACATAGTAATAAATGATTCAAAAGATGTCTTGCCCATCAGCTTGGATCATTCCTCTTTTTTTTTTTTTTGTATTGAATTAGAAACAGTATTGGCTTTCACAGCATCAAACACTGAACCTTATTCATTAATATTACTGGAACACTGGCGATAGCAACAGTTACAACTGCACAAATACCAGCAATGTGTCAGGCACTACCTAAATCCTGCAATCACCTCTACTCTGACCATACCCAGGTAACTGTATCATTTTTCAGCTGAGGAAGTAGAATTTCAGGAAGGGTAAGTAATTTGCCGGAGGTCACACAGCTGGCAGGTTACAGAGGGTCAGGACTCTCTTTGGTGCCCAAATCCTCACTTTTGCTATTACTGGAATTCTAGCTGAGGCTAATTTATTCCTCCCTGCTCACTCTGTTTTCCCAACTCCAAGGGTGGTCATCATTATTACAATCTTGGAGCCGCTTCAAAGACATTGTGGACCTGCAGATTCAACCATAGGACGAAAAAAGCAAATAAAGGGAGTGTTCCTTTTCAGCCTTTATGTGGGTCTTTTTATCTTCAAAGTCCTCTGTGAATATTAAACAATTAATCCCCCTGGAAGCCCTCAGCACTGGGGAAAGTGAATATTTCCCTTCACTCGATGGATTCCTATTGCTGCTGGTAGAGTTTCACCTTTCAGACGGTGCTTCTGAAGCCTGAAAGCCTTTCCATATAAATGAGGCACATTCTCATTCACAAGTCTCTCCCGCGTGGAGGAGGGAGTTGCTAAGCTGTCTACACATGGTCTTTTTAAGTATCTTTGAGGTGTTAAAAAGCTTTGTGGGCTCTGCTCTCTGAATATGCGGTACACACACACACACACACACAGAGTTTCTGCACATATATACACAGTTTTTATGATTAATCAGAGAAGTCGATGGTGTGTGCGTGCATGTTGTTGAGTGTCTTGTTCCAGGCAAATGGCACTTAGAGGATTCTCTGTTACCGCTAAAGCCACAGCCGGCTGTGTGGTTGTCTCCACGGTGCACTTGGTTAGTACAACTGCAGCTCACTTAAAGGTGAGTGGTCCAAATTCACTCAGGGATGATTTGATCTTCTTTCCAGGAACTTGTGGCCAGTGCTTTTTGGAAATTCATTACCCCTTCGTGAAGCACCAGTGCCGTGTGCTCTGCTAAACTGGTCTGCGGAATATCACCCCAGGTACTTGTTAAACCACAAATTCCAGGACCTCGAGATGCTGATCCAGTTGTTCTGAGAAGATGCCTAAGACGCTGTACTTTTAAAGACATACCCTCCATTCCCAGAAAAATTATTATCAGCATTTAAGTATTCACAGAGTTTAAGTCTGAGATAAGAGAACTGGCTCCAGAGTCCCACTGCTTGGGTTGGAATTCCTGATTTTCCATTTACCAGCTCAGAAAAATGTTTCACCCCCACCTAAAGTAGCCGCCCCTGACTCTGTATCACAGCATCACACTGCAAGGATCAACAGGCTGGTATCTGATCGTTTTGTTTTCATTGTATTATTTTGTATTGTTTGTTTACTGTCTGTGTCTCCTAACTCCTCACTGCTCAGCCCTCCCTGCCCACCCTGGTAGTCTTGTGCTGTGTCAATTTAGCTAAGCCCGGGATATATCCGAGCTGCTTTTCCACTTCCTTTGTGGGACCAGGTCAGGATTGACCTTGAGAACGTGTCGTGAGAGATTTGAGAGGTAGGAGTGAAGCATAGCCCTGGCCTCTTGAAGTCCTCGGGAGCTAGAGGTGGTGAGGGACAGACGCAGAGGGGCCAGCACTTTCTAGTTTGTTACCTCTTTTCCTCACTCCACGTCTAGCCTTGCAAACCAATGACAAGCACAGGCCACCCTAGATGTAGCTCTGTGAACGCACAGAGGTGGCAGCCATGTCAGAGCCAGCAACCTCTCATCTCTCACATACTCCTGTATCATTCTGGGGACTAGTGTTGGCCCAGTTCCAGTTCATTCACTCATTCAAGGGCTGATTGATGCCTATTCTGATGCTTTTCAGATTTTAAATCACCAGCATCTCTAGCGTTGTGTAAATTCTAGTAATATGTTATTTTATATCAGTCATGGTGGTTCTGTTTTTATAATTAAACCCTAATAGTTTCACTTCCAAAGAATGTAAATTGCATGAAGTCTAAGAACTAGGTGCTGGTTCACCACTCTTTCCTCAGTCCGCATTCAGGAAGAGCCAAATGTCTGCTGAAAGTTACAGCTCCCTTATCTATTAAATGAGGGTCACAATGCTTTTGTCACTTAGTTGGGTGACGACAAATGAAATGAGACAGCTCCTCAGTGTTGCTGGCAGAAAAACACCATTTGCATGGTTATCACACCCACTGCTGCATTTGTTATGGCTTTGGAAATACCAAACCTGCCACATGGAATCAACTACGTGCAAGTGTGTGATACGGTCTGTCCCAAGAGTCAATCATCTCCCGACCAATCTAGTGTAGTCTTGCCTCTGCCCTGTAATGGATCCAGAGACAACACTAAAGATTCCCAGGACATCACTCACATTCAAAAGATGGGGAAAAAGGGATCTGAAAAGTGAAGAGTTTACTCAAAGCTATCCTCTACAAGTTAGAAGAAGAAAAACTAATAATGTGTTCTATCAAAGTGGTACAGAGTTCTTTCTGGGAACTTACACAAAAGTTATAGAGCACCTTGTCCAGTCGAAACAACCCCAACTCCACGTGTGTATGTAGCTATGATGCTCCACGGAGCATGACTATAGTGGACCTGAGTTCCTATTACCTAACAATGGTTATTAACCTTGGTCCTAGTGTTACTGTTTTCTAGTGGGTAGGAAGAGGCTGCGTCTAGGTTTCCTGGACAGAGAAGTTTGTGTCCCAGTTTGATTATTAATAGTCTCCTCCTTAACTCTCAAAAATAAGCCATTTGGATTAATAAGTTAAATAATTTCCTTATTTATAAGGAAAGTTTTGTTTTCTACCTTCTGTCTGCATGTTTGGAATGGATTACTGGTCTGCAGAGATGGACATGTGATTTGGGCCTGACCACTTTGGGGATGGGGTCATGGTATAATCAGAGCAATCAACCTTCCATGGAGGCTGCTGGGGGCGGGGGGCAGGCTCCCTCTTCTCCTGGGTGAGCCAACAGGGAAGAAAGACACTGAGTACCTGATCTGCCCAGGCTTCTCCAGGAGCCCACGCATAAAGCCAACATCAAGGAAAACACAACCAGGACGAGATGGGGAGAAAGTGAATCCTAATCCCTTACTGTGAACTTTTAATCAAACTGTGTCCAAAGCACGACAAATTCTGGATGTTTTTTTGTTTAAATTAGATGAGTTGAATTTGCTGGCACTTGCAGTGAGAAGCATCATAAAATAATAATAAAATAAAAAAATAAAATATAAGGAGTGGGGAACCTGAGTTCTCCTCTCAGACCCAACATCACTGTTTGTGGACTAGAGTTGTTACTCTGATAAATCAGAAGGAGAAGTGTGTCTCTGCGTCTCCTCCCCTCCCTCACCCACCTCCCCGCCAAGTGCGTTGCTTAAACTGAACTTTGCAATACTGTGCTCAGCTTTTATTTATTTAGTACACAGAGATTGGGCACATTATCATCTTGAAAACCCTATATTCTATGTAAGAAAAGGGTTAAAATGTGAAATGATAACTGCTAAACATACAGTGGAGAGTCAGACCTCTTGAAAATGATTGCAGGGATGATTTCTGCCGAAGATTTGGTGGTCGGTGAGCGGGAAAGGTTTCAGAAAAAAAAATCTAAGTTAACTTTAGAGGATTAGCATGAATTTCCCATCTAGTCAATAAATTATGCGAAATCATTTAAAGAAAGAAGACATGCAAATCCATATGATGGCATATATTTGGGGAAATGCAAATATTTGTGAGAGTGCAGAGTATACAGAGGAACTTAGAAAAAGAGTCTAGAGAGAAAACCAGGAGTTCTTGTATATCACACTAAAAATTCGGGACTTTTATACTCTGAACAATGGAGAACCATGAAAAAGAGTCCAGATCAGGCTGTTCCGGCTTCTTTCGGGCCGTTATTATCCGACTTGTTTTGTTCTTCTCTTGGCCAGCTTTTCAGGTGACTGCAAGAGACTTGCACGAACTTGTCTGCTGCTGTATCCTCACAGGACCTGTGTCATTCCTAGGAGAGCATTGCCCGGGAGAGCCACTGGCCATGTAAATGGCACTTGGATTCAGCCCGGTCCTTAAAAGTTTGGGCTAATTTATAAGCTATTTATCTGCTGCTTTTTGTTCAACTCCACCCCCTTTCCCATCATCAGTTGTCTTCTGCCCTGGATCAGTCATTCCTTAATCTCTCATAACACATCTTCTCCTTCGATGCTTTACAAATACAGTGATCAGATTGGCATCTTAGAAAGACGGCTGGGGGACAGTAGTTTCAAACAGGGTAAAACGGAAGGCCGTAGATGAGACCAGAGGTGGTTATGAAGATGCCGGGGAGAGACGAGGGCACTGATGGGGGAGGGTAGAGAGGAGAGGATGGTCTGGAGAGATGGCTGCTTCGCATGTGGGACAGGGTGGATGAACAGCAGTTGGAATCTGTGTATCAAAAAGCAGTTAGCATATGTTTTGAGAAAAACGTCAGCATGTGGAGGCTTAAGCTACATTCAGAATTGGATTTCCAGGCTCAGTAATTTACAATATGCTTCCTCGACTCATCCCCCTACACCCTTGCTCTCCAGCTCAATGAAACAGCTAGATAATTAAATCCTAAAATGCTTTTAGGATATGCTTGGTGGTTGAAACACATCTGCTACGTGTCGGAGGCACCCTCCTCCACAGATGTTCTTTTCCTTTGGCTTGTTTGTTTATCTATGGAAATGAATATCTTAAACCTCCTCCCCTGCCAAGTTTAATAAAAAGGAATCCTTTCCACACTCATCTTCATGACTATGCCCCTCGTGGTCCTTTATTAAGCCACTGAGGACATATGCTGTGCAGCTAATTACTTTCCCCCTACCACAGTGTTCTAATCCGGGGAAGGCCATCTCAGCTCAGAACACAGTGAAGGAAGGCTAATCTCTCCCAAAGAGCACACAGTCTCTGCAGTCGGATGAAAGGAGGCCGGAACCTGGGTCTTTAAAAAGACTGCCCTCTCGCATTAGCCCCGGTATAGGGCAGTCTATTCTTTGAGCCATTATTTAATGGAGTTCAGTACACGTGTCACCCACCAATAGATTAGGAAACAGAGAAAAGAAACAGTAAGTTGAGACAGTAGAGTTTGATAATAATGACAAATTCATCCAATTTAAGAAATATTGGGAGCTGTGGAGAAAAAGGAGAGAGGCTGGGGTCAATATTCTCTTCTTAAGGATCATGGTCATGAGGAAATACTTAATAAACACATGGCAAATATTGATGGTTTCTGAATGTACTAAAACCCCTGGCTACAGGGACTCACGAGGCTACTCTTAAGAGACACACTTGTTTTCTATTTAAGCATGGAGATGGTCAAGATTATATCAGTTTGATAAAAAGATATAACTAAGTCATCTTTAACGTAAAGATGAAAGAGGCAGAAAAAGAAAGTTTAATTAAATCAAGCATGATACATTATAGCAGCATGAGAGGCCACAAGGGCTACTTTCCAATTATTTTCAGGAAAGACATGCTTTGTTGTATATTAATGGTGAGACAAGTATTTGCCTCAAGAACAATATTTTGTGTAGCAGTTAATGTTACTCAGTTCCTAGAACCTGAGATTTTAATGATACCTTTCCTGAACAGGATTTGCTTTCTATTTTAGAGTTCAGTGCTGTTATGAGAGAGTATTGTGTTATAAAAAGAAGCCAGCCTATTTTTTGTTTCCGCAGGAGGAAGACTTTTTTTTTTTTCCTCCCACTGATATGTTTGCAGAATGTTTTTCTTTACACTCGAAGTTCGTGTTTCTGCCAGGATGAGCCTGCATCGGTGCACACTGTGCCTCTGATGATTTTCCTCGATGCCCTCTTCCCGTCTGCATGCTCAGGTCTTCACCTCAGAAGATCTCTTCTCCTAAATGCTGAGTCACTGCTCCTCGCATTTCCCAATTTCCTCGTCAGGCACAGACTTACCTCGGAGATATGGTGAGTTCACTTTCACACCGAAATAACATGAATGTGACAATAAAGGGAGCCATATGATGAAATCCTGGTTTCCCAGGGCCTCTAAAAGCTAGGTTCATACTACTTTGTGTTTATTAAGTGTTCCCTAGCATTACTTCTAGTGATCAGGGTGGTGGTTGCTTACAGTTGGGGTGGCCATGGCAATCCCTTGAAATAAGGCAATGAAGTTTGCTGCATCAACAGATTCTTCCTTTCATAAAAGGTTTCTCTGTAGCATGCAATGCTATTTACTAGCATTTTTATCTATAGTAGCGCTTTTGATATTGGAGTCAATCCTTTCAAACCCTGCTGCTACCTCATCAACTAAGTTGAAGTAATATTCTGAATCTTTTGCTGTTGTTTCAGCAATGCTCATGGCGTCTTCGCCAGGAGTAGTTTCCATATCAAGAAACTGATTTCCCTTTACAATCATCAAAATATGGAAACAGCCTAAATGCCCACCAACCTGGGAATGGATTAACAAGCTGTGATGTATGTATACCATGGAATACTATTCAGCCATTAAAAAGATGAAGACTTTATATCTTTTGTGTTAACCTGGATAGAGTTGGAACACGTTCTTCTTAGTAAAGTATCACAAGAATGGAGAAGCAAGAATCCCATATACCCAATTCTAATATGAAGCCAGTAGACGATCTAATTCATACCTACATAAGTGAAAAACTCAAATCAATTCAAGGTGGTGGGGTTGGGGAAATGAAGGGGAGGGGAAGAGGAAAGGGGTGGGGTTATGGTGTATGGTGCACCTCTTCGGGGCGGGACACAATTATAAGAGGGACCTTACCTAACAAATGCAAACAGTGAAACCTAATTCTTTATACCCTTAATGAACCTGAAACAATACCCCAAAAAGGCCAATTTCTTTACTTATCTACAAGAAGCTGCTCCTTATCCATTGAGTTTTGTCCTGAGATTGTAGCAATTCAGCCACATCTTCAGGCTCCACTTCTAATTCTGGTTCTTTTGATATTTCTGCCACGTCTGCAGTTACTTCCTCCTCAAAGTCACTCTTGAGGGTTGGACTCGGCTCATTCCAACCTCTGTTGATGTTGATACTCTGGTATTCTCCCATGAATTATCAATGTTCTGAATGGTACACAGAATGGTGAATTATTTCCAGAAGTTTTTCCAATTAACTTTGCTTAAATACACCAGAGGAATCACTGTTGATAGCCTTATTAAATGTATTTCTTAAATAAAATGACTTGAAAGTCAAAATCACTCTTTGAAAGTCAAATATCACATATTCTCAGTTAGAAGAGGGAGGCATCTTTGGGCACACAGGGACAGACAGAGTGGTATGATGGACACTGGGCACTCAGAAGGGATAGAGTAGGATGAGGGGAGAGAAAAAACTACCTGTTGGGGGCGATGTGCACTATTTGGTGATGGGTACATTAAAAACCCAGACATCACCATTATACAATTCATCGATGTAACCAAAAACCACTTGTACCCCTACATCAAAAATAAAGAAAATATATCCTTGCTCTACAGAATGAATGTTGTATTAGCAGGTATGAGGACAACATTCATGTGCTTGTATACACCTCCCCATCAAAGCTGTTAGGTGACTAGGTGCTTTGTCAATGAGCAATCATGTTTTGAAATAAATCTTTGTTTCTAAGCAGTAGGTCTCAACAGAGAGCTTAAATATTTAGTAAACCACACTACAAATAGATGTTCCATCTCCCAGGCTTGGTTTTTTGGTTTATAAGGGAACGGGCAAAGTAGATTTAGAATTTTAAAAGTGGTAAATTAGGATTTCTTCAACTTAAAGTCGCTGGCTGCATGAACCCCTAACAAGAGAGTAGGTGAGTCCTTTAAAGCTTTGAAGCCAGGCATTGACTACTCGTCTGTAGCTGGCAATGTCAAGTCCTAGATGTCATCTTCTTCCACTAGAAGGCTGTTAGATCTCCATTGAACATTTGATGGTAAGTATAACCACCTTCATCATTCATTCACTTTAGCTAGGTCTTCTGAAAAACCTGTAGTCTCTACATGAACACTTGCTGGTTCACCTTGAACTGCATGTTACAGACACAGCTTCTCCTTGTAAACCTCATGAATCAACCTCTGCTGACTTTGACTTTTTCTTCTGTAGCTTCCTCACCCCTCTCAGCTTTCATAGAATTGAAGAGAGGACCTTGCTTGAGACTAGGCCTTGGCTTAAGAAAATGTTGCATTTAGTTTGATCTTCTGTCCAGATCATTAAACCTTTCCACATATCGGCAATCAGGCTGTTCCACTTTCTTATCACCACATTAGTACATTTAATTTTCTTGAAGAACTTTTTCTTTCCATGCACAACTCTGGTAACTAATTGGCTCACAAGGCCTAGATTTTGCCAAATTTTGGCTTTTGACATGCCTTACTCACTAAACTTAATCATTTCTAGCTTTTGATTTAAAGTAAAGGGCATGAAGCTCTTCCTTTCACTAGAACACTTCATTGCAAAGTTATTACTTGGACTAATTTCGGTATTGCTGTGTCTCAGGGACTAGGGAAGCCTGAGGAAAGGAAGAGAGATGGGAGAACTGCCCATCGTTCGAGCAGTCAGACCCACGCAACCTTTATTGAATAAGTTCATCATCTCGTATGGGTGCAGTTCATGGAGCCTCAAAACAATTACAGTAATAATATCAAAGATCATTGACCACAGATCACCATAACCATATAATAATTATGGAAAATTTTGAAATATTATGAGAATTGGAAAAATGCAACACAGAGACATGAAGTGAGCCCATGTCTTTGGAAAATTGGCCCTGATAGATTTGCTTGATGCAGGGTTGCAACAAACCGTCAATTTGTAAAAACCACAATATCCGTGAAATGCAATAAAGTGAACCACAATAAAACAAGGTCTGCCTGCATAGCAATTACCCAAATACTGGCAGGATATTCCCTCTCTACTAGTTTTGAGTTATCATCTTCTATCCTGTCCCTCTATTTTCATGCCTTTATTTCTCAGGTTTTCCTCTGCAATCTGAATTTGATTTCCCACGTTTTTATCTTTTTTGTCTCCATCTGTCTTCAATATGGTCTGTAATTCTGCTACTACAATTTGGGTATTTTAAAAATCCTTTTAGTTTGCTCAACTTTGTTTTTATCCCATTCTGCTGTTCTTTTATTTCAGCCTACGTTTTCTTTGTGACTTTTGGCTCCTATTAAATACTTTTTCCTCTGTAGTTTATTTCATGGACTATTCCGAACAATGTGGACATATCCCTTTAGATTATAATATATCATTTTGAAGAGCATGCCCGAGATCTGTTTTAATTCTTTCTACTCAGGCTTACAGGAAGTTAGGTGACTGCACACTGGATGTTTGCCAACACTGCATGGACTTCTTGAGCTCTGCTACCTGTTGGATGCTGAGTCCCGTCTCCCGTCTTCAGCTGAAAGTTAGGGTAGCCCATTTCCTGATTTCTGTAGATACCTAGGAAACGTGGTTCTAGTTTATCATTCTGGAACCCCACTAGCCCTACCACATGCCTGATATATCCAGTCTGACCTTCAGCATGCACCATTTCTATGTATATTTTAAGTTGTCTTTTACCACTTTACCCTTCAGGGTCATACTTTCTAGACCACCCCAAGGAACTCCTGACATTTTTTATTCTGCTGTACTTTAAGGGTAGAAGACATATATAAAAGAAGAAATAGCAGATTATTAAAAAAAAATAGTGCCCATGTCTTAGAAGTGTAATTGCCTAGTTTTGATTCAGTAGAGACCTGAGTATCTTTATCAAATGCACAGTCTGACATGGAAGACCTGTCTCTCAAAAGACTGGACAGCTGGATATTTGACTGGATTTAAAATGATTAGGAATGCTTCCCAAATGCACAACTTAACTTCAGGAGGAGTATACCTTTTCTTTGTTCACTGTCTTCATGGGCAGATTGAGGGAAGATGAACTACGTTGCATCAACAGCCTCTTAAAATGCCAGATCCCATTTTGAATTGGATGATGCCCCCAAATTAGCATCTGTTCAGGGCCTGGAGCATCATGGTCAGCTCACATATAAATGACCTTTGGAATATAACCTGTTTGTAAGGTGGGACTAAGTTGCAGAATGACTCATTAAAACCTTATGGTAAGACTTGGGATGAAATCATTCTTGTCATCACAAGCTTGAAGACAAGAAAAGAAAAAGATGACAAAGACAGAAAACTCCACTCTGCCACACATACGTAATTCTTTCTTATATGCGCAAAATAAGGTAAGGCGGAGGAGCAACATGGTCCAGGGGACAGAGCCGTAAAAGGAGAACCGAGAGTTCCAGGGCAGACCCAGCAGACCCAGCAGACCCTGAATTCAAAGACCAGATTTCCACTGCTAAGCGTAGACCTATTTACTAGTGCAAGAAATGTTGGAAGGATTTCTCTCAAATGTTTCAGTGACCACATATATATGGGGCAGAGAAGTTCCACCTTGGGGCTCTTAATGTCTATGCAAATGTCTATTCTTGTTTATTCCAATCTCGTCACATTGGGGCCTCACATAAGTTCCAGGAGGAAAGGGGGGCTGGCTGTCAAACCAGCAAGTTCCTGGCTGTGCTCGGTGCTCCATGTGTCCTTTAATGCTTTGCCCTTATTTTGAGGTTAGGGAGGCACTAATATTGCTAAATACTTACTATATCTATCTAAATTTTATAAGTGTTGAGAGTTTTCTGGCAGGGGATGGTCATGGTTTCCTGCACTGCCTCTTCCACTCTGCCACCCCTTAACCTTTAGGGATCAGACTGCCTGGTGAGCAGGAATGGAGGAAGAGTGGGTTTAGTCTTTGTTAGGAGGTAAAGAGCAAGTGTAACTGGCTCATAACTTTGCAAAGAAAACAAAAGTAACTGGCATATAGAAAGCCCTGATAGGACTCTTTCCCAGCACATCCGCTCTGGACCAGAGAGAATATTCTTTCTTTAGAGTAGACTAGAGGACCCATTCTAAGGAGAGGTGAGCTCACGTTCTGTGTACACTGGCTGGTTAAACTGTCTGCCACCAGATACAGTACAGGCTGCTCCCTGAAATTTGAAAGAAGAAGAGCTCTTCCTGTGACTATCTTTCATGATTGGTATTCTCATCAATTTTACAACCAGTGGGTTCTAAAGAACCTGCCACCATCATCCATCTTGGTGGTATGTGAGCAATAAATAGGCACAGAACATGGCATAGTTCTGGCAACGCTGGTGTCAGCCACTGAAACCCTCCTCCCTCCTCCCCTCCTCCTCCTCCCACCCTCACCCTGCCGTGCTTCCTGTTTTGATCCTGCTGTAGCTGCTTGTTTCTTTGTTTCTATGCTCAGGGGTTTCTCTAAAAGCGATTTACCTTTTGTATTCTCAAAGCTCAGTTGAGAGCTAGCACAAATGAAGATTAAAACCAGTTCATGGAATAAATTACTAATTCTTATTGAACCTTTCAGGGATGAAAGAGAGCTTCTTCACATGTCTTTGCAAAGCTAGTGTGCCATCTATCTTCCTTGGGCTTTGTCTTTAAAAAGTGTTTACAAGAACTGCACCTTTACTGGAGCTGACTACACAGCCTGGTGGAGCTCTGTGGAGGCAAAAACAAAACAAATAAGCCACAAATCAAAACAACAACAAATATGACTGCTCTGGCTACTGGTTCCAAATTCACTCAGTGGTGGTTGTTTGGTATTTTGTCTTTGTGTATAAATTAGATGCACATGTCTGATTTATTGTTTTACACGCCAAAGCACCTAGCACACTGTCTTGCATCTGGTAGATATACCTGATAAATATTTATTGAATATAGTGCATTGATGTGGGTAACTGATGATATTATACCTAAAGAAGTTGAAGAAGCCTTGAGACTCTCTTTTTCATTGACAGTGATAGAATTTTAAGAAAATAGAATTTCCTTATTGTTTTTGTGTATTAGGACTATGTGAATTCTCTAATGCAGTATTCTCAGTCCTGCACAGTAGACAAAGGAAGTGGAGGAGGGACAGTCTTTCTTGAACTCAGATGACATTCCAGTTAGAATTGTAGGTAATACTATAACTTTTGTTAGCAGCTCATCCATATATCTAAATCTACAATTGGTTATATAATATAATGGGCCCAAAGAAGGGTATGCCTGGGTTATTCTGTGTGATGGATGGTAGAACAAGAGTCAAGACGATGGAAAGAACAAAAAAGTAAATTTTAGCCAGATATGAGAAATGATACACAAGAAGTTCAATGACATAAACTTCTACTCAATAATAACAGAGCAGTTTCATAAAATAGCGAGTTCTTCGAACAGTGGGGATATTTAGTTCATTGATATTTATAAGGTGTTAAGAGTTTTACATATACAAATATTACATAAGCATTTTTTCAATAAAACAAAGGTCAGAATATATGAAATACCAAGCAGATGACCCCTGTGTTTTCTACAAGTTTTGACTCAATGGCTTACGTGATGGCTGAAGCCCTTAGATGAA
>CAUYQV010108045.1:0-12488 GCA_963574575.1 Galagoides demidoff
GGAAAGATCACCTATATATCTGTCTAACAAGGGTACAAGTGAACTTTTCTAGAACTAGAATATAAATGTTTTGATACAATGACTAAGCAAATGACATGAAATCTATGTTAACCAGCTTGATGAAAGTATTTCAAATTGCATATGAAAACAGTACAATGTACTCCATGTTTGCATTAATGTATACAGCTATCAATTAATAAAAAAAATAATAATAATTTCCAGGATAGTGACCCCATGGAAAAGAAGCATTTCTAAATTGAAAACTAAGCTAGACTTTTTCACAGCAGAAATAGAGGCATGTACCAAACAAATCATGTAACCTTTGCTGATGTTTACAAATTTGTAACAGTTCCTACGATAACTCATTTTATCACTTGGTAAAGTAAAACAAAATAATTATATGAGGTAATATCTATAGATGTACATTTGTTTTTGTGACAGAGTCTCACTCTGTCACCCTGGGTTGAATGCCATGGAATTGTCATAGCTCAGAACAACCTCATCTATCAGGTTCTAGAGATCCTCTTGCCTCAGTGTCCTGAGTAGCTGGGACTACAGGCACCCACAATAACACCAGACTAGTTTTTCTATTTTTAGTAGTGACGGAGGTCACACACTTGCTCAGGCTGGTCTCAACTCATGAGCAGAAACAATCCATCCACCTTGGCCTCCCAGAGTGCTAGGATTATAGGTGTGAGCCATTGTGCCCAGAAGTAAGAAGTAATCTAAAGAATTTTTCAACTATTTTTTAACATAATTTGACTATTTTATGTTTTGCAGAATATTTGGCTCATATTTTACACTTAGTATCTTTAAATTCTATAAGATTAGATAATGTTTTTCTTTAAGTTTAAACTGAGAGCATTTATATACAATTGTATATATATGTGTATACATATTACATATGATATATGCAAAATATATTCCATATAACTATACAGATCTATCTATCATATGTGATTATATATGTATAATATATATCACATATATTGTATATATTATAACATGTCAAATTTAATGTCATCTGAATATAAAGCTTATTTTCACAGAGATTATGAAGAAATCTTCAGCAAATATCACATACTAAAATCACATAGCAATATTTCTATATATTTTACCTTTTGTAAATATAATTACTTCCCAAAAATTGCTAAGAGGCGTCTTTCTCTACCCTATTATTAAATGCTTTGGATATATATAGGAGATAGTTCCTTGATGAGAAGACTATCTTCTCTTATGGTTTAACCATCACGATTTTATTGTTGTTGTGAGCTGATAAACTACCTGCTTTGCAGTAGAAATCAGAAGTGAATAAGAAGAGTGAACCGTGTGTAAAAATTCAGTCACAACTGCAGGCAGGCGGAGAGTAGAGCTGTGAAACAATGCTCAGGAAAAAGTTAGGTACAACCTCAAATACCCCTCTCATTATCAGCATGCTGGGATTTCATCATCCCTGAATAATAAGCCAAAAAGGCAAATTTTTTATTACCAAAAGTCATTAATTTACAAAAGAAAACAAGCCCTCCAATCTGTGTTTAGCATTTTTAGAATGTCACGTTACTCAATCACAACTCCTCTCTCTCCCCAGGATGACCAAAGGGACCAGAAACAAAAAAGTGTTTTTTCCTTCTTTTTCTTCATTTCTTTCTTTTGTTGTTATGGTTTTGAGATCAGAAATGAAAGCTTCTAGTCAGGTGTGTGGCAGGCGCCTGTAGTCCCAGCTACTTGGGAGGCTGAGGCAGAAGAATCGCCTAAGCCCAGGAGTTGGAGGTTGCTGTGAGCTGTGACTCCACTGCACTCTACCGCGGGTGAAAAAGTGAGACTCTGTCTCTACAAAAAACAAAACAAAACAAAAAAAAACCCAAAAAGAAATGAAAGCTTCTGTTTTCATTCTATCCACAAATACCATAAATGTTTTCCACATGAATCAAACCATTCATGGTATTGTCTTAAAACAAATGGTGGCATGGGTGAAACATTATAGATAAAAGAGTATTTGATTCTGGTTCTGAATCCCATTACATGAGGCTATTGTGCATCCTATCTAATTAGTCACAACAGGTATTAATTTTAAATCAATCAAATTGGTGGTATACTTTTACCTAACAGGCGCAATGTAAGGGTACATGGCACAACTCTTAGGTAAGGGCACAACCACAACTTGGATTCTACCTAATGAATGCAAATAATGTAATCTAATTGTCTGTGTAATCTAGTAATCTGTGTTTCAGATTACTTTCATGGTAGTCTGAAATTAACAAAAATTCAATAAAGTTGGACTAGGTGATTTTTTTGCTAACTTATTCAGTTCTGAAATGATTGGGGTTTTTTTTTATTGCTTTATTTACAGTTTATGGAAGAGCCAGGTGTGAACGAGACAATCTCTCTATTGTGCCAAATATTCCCATCGCTGCCTAAAACATTCCCAATGATTAGTTAATCCCTCATTAAAAAAAAATCTGCTCTGAAATTTCAACTGGGAACACAATAAGCGATTTACTACCTACGGTTGTTCTTGGAAGAGCTGCTGGTAAAGATTTCTTTGTTTCTAATCCCTTACAACAGCAAATGTGTCTTTAAAAACACACACATAGAAATTATTCTTATTGTGTTATAATGATTAACAATTATTTACCAAACATATAAAGAGATATTAATGTCTTTTAATTGAATTAAATCAATGGTAATTGTTGCAGTTAGAAAAAAAGCAGGGTTTCTAATAGCTAACTTTTGACTTGGGATTTAAAGTATATAAACAATTTTTCAGATATCTTTTTTATTCTGTTACTATACATATTTATAATGAGTAGGATATTTTAAGTATGAATAATGAAACTAATCTGTGATGACGTGCAATATGGAACCACTAGTTACTTTCAGGGCTGGCCAACCTGCCATCGGCGGGCTGCATGTGGATTATGTGAGGGGTCTTTTGCTGATCTCTGCTGGTAGATATTGAGAGGACCCACAAAAAAGAGGGAAGTTAAGGAGGAGAAAGAGAAACCAAGAGAGCAAAGGTAAATTTGGAGGTGTGCCCATAACCTGCCCAAAACTACGAAATAGGGCGGCACCGGAGGCTCAAAGGAGTAGTGCACCAGCCCGTATGTCAGAGGTGGTGGGTTCAAACCCAGCCCAGGCCAAAAACTGAGAAAAAAAAAAAAAACTACACAGAATCTTGGGACCCAGCCAAGAACATTGGTGATGAGCTGTACAAACAAAGGAAATGGATGAGGTGAAATGTGCAGGGGTCCTGGCTGTAAGACACTGGAGTTGCTAATTAAACTGGGATGAAAAATGCAGCCAAGAGAGAGGAGACCCATTGAGGCACAAGACAAAAATGACACCGCCCATGAGAGAGACTTTAGAGGGAGGCAGAAAAATCCTAGTCCTCAAGCCAACAATTGCAACCTGCTAGGGACCCCTTCTCTGCCTTGAACCATTTCCTATCAATGAACTTCTGCTTTGGCTGGCTGCTCGATCTGGTCCATGAATTCATTCTTTGAATTCATGAGATCACAAACACAGTAAGAACAGATAACTACAGAAACAATATCACAAAAATTATGCATAGATCTTATTTTTTTGCTCATTAGCTTTCGTTACTATTTATATGCTTATTGTGCAGCCCAAAACAACTCTTTTTTTTTCCCAATGTAGCTAGTAGACCTTTAAAAGCATGTTCCCTAAAGAAAAATTTTGCTGTTGGTCAATATGTTGTGTATATGTTTCTATAAATTAATAATTTCTCAACAAAATTTTGCCATAAATAAAGTCCTATATGTATCATGTGACTTTAGTGAATAGGAATAATCAATTAGCCTCTGATATTCCCAATTAATACATAGAGTATATTTGTGTGCATATATATGTATATGTGCATATCTGTGTGTGTATTTTTGTGCATAATTCCTACATAAAATGTTAATTTTAAAAAATGCATTGTCTGCAGTACAATGGTATAGGACCAACGGAAATCTATAATGTATACTCATGTATCTATTCACTATATTACATCATTTATTTAAACCCTTCCCAACTCTCAATTCTACTAATTCCCCTCTACAATAATCAATGGGTTGGAGTTACAATATATTTTGTATTTTCTACCGTTATACTATTAGATAATTTACTTGGTCTATTGTCTCATTTATAAAACTAGGCAAAGAATTGGTATATTTTAGGGATTTTTTTGAAGGATCTTTTTTGTACTTATATATTTATAAATCACTATGGTTTATCTGTCATTATACTTATTTTATTGTTCTATCACCATTGTGAAACCATCAACCTAGAGTTTTTAGTCTTTACCTCTAGCAAAATCACCAAAAATATAATCACAATTTAGTAGAATTCTCTTAGGACATTTTCTATCTCCAAAGCGTCAAGTTATAATATTCTGTCCTTTGACACTACTTCTTACAGTCTCATCTCTCATAATCCAGTACTAATTCAACCTGCAATTCTATTCCCATCAATATTTCTCACGTAAGCACCCTGGATTTACAACCTTTAGTTCTCTTGCTTCATTTCCCAGCTTAAACCCTGTCACGTAATGTTTCCCAAAATATGATGACTATAATACTGCTAGTACATTAGGGAATCTGGAAAGTACAGCTTTATTTTATTAAAATTTCTTTATTATCACTCTAAATTATATGGGAAAAATACAACAAAGGCATCAAACTCTGAATTTATCACTTTAAAAAATTATTTTAATTAAAAATTATTTAAGTGGTATAAAAATTATGGCAAGAACACAAATTTCACTAATTTTAGCTATCTGAATGTGGCTAATAAAATGTGTGGCCTTAGATCTCTTTTTATCACGTCTCCTTGGTTCTTTATGACACCACTTAGGACCATTTAAATGCTGTTTTCTATGTAGTTTAAAAACATGTGATTAAAATCCATATGAATGTGTGTGTTTGTGTGTATATTATTCTGACTGCCACTCTACGGACAATAGATTTTTTTCTTTGACAGAAATTCTTTCTCTAGCTATGATAAGTGAGTATTCTGATAGAAAGCCCCTATTCCAAATACAGCTGCTTCAAGTACTTAAGCTACTTTAATCTCTGACCAACACCAGATACTTTCTCATGAGTAAAATAATAATTTATGTGGGAATTTATTAATGATATTATTATTTAAAGTTGACATATTAAATATTTTAGAGACATTCCTTAAATACCATTTAGATTCATCCTTGCTCCTTAGTTACCAGGGTGTAGAGACCCCTATAGCTCTTCTCCATAGGACTGGCTCTCTAAGTTTGTACAGGACTTAAATTATCCTGTGCCCTTCCCCTTATTCAGAGATTGGTGTGACTCTGAGAGATGCCACTCTGAATTCAATGGCTGGAATGTTGTCAGAGTTACTAATGTGAAACTTTCATGCGAGTAATTTCTATGACCACCAAAAGATAAAGAATAAAGACATCGCTGATGTAATAAATGTCTGAATAAGAGCATAATTTGGCCTATGGTTAATTTTTGATAACCTAGTAGTGAATTAGTGGGAAAGGGGCAACTCACACCTATTTCTAACCATTTGCGGCAATGGAGACCTACCAAGTGGAAAATACTGATTACTACATTCAAATAGATCTCAGTCTCAATTTCTAAATATTTAAGTACTATTTCTACTGATTTTGTCAGATGATTATAACATGAGTCCTCTCTTTTATACCAGTTTACCTGAATTGTGAACTAAAATAAAATCTTAACACTCCCCCAGCTAACTGAACAAACTTCCTCTTGGCCAAAGGGACCCCAGAAATACATGAAAGCTGAGTTCCTGGCCATGAATAGGGAGGTCATACATGCCTCAGCATGCCTCCTTTCCTTCCTGGAAATATCCTTGGTAACTCACTAATAAGCCCAAGATTTAAACCATACACAACATCTTTAGGTCCTCAATTTACTTAACAGACCAGTTGAGTCTAGGTATATGTCTGTAGCTTCTCTCTAATTAACAGACTTCCTTACCTTAAAACCTTCCAAGCCTTTAGACAAAGCTTCATTTATTAAACTCATTACAAATCAAAGAATCTTGAAACCCACCTAGAATCTGTAAGGCCCTACTTTGAGATGTCCTACCTTTTCGGGCCAAACCAATGTATGCCTTCCTTGTATTGATTTATGACTTTATATATAATTCTGTCTCCATGAAACCTATAAAACTAAACTATAACCCAACCTTAGAGAATCTACTTGCTCAAGTCTTCTTGGGTGTAGCTCTGGGTCAATGTCCTCAAACTTATCTCAGAATAAACCTCTTTAAATTATTTTACTGAGTTTGGCCTCTTTTCTGTTGACAAATAATAATTTATAGCAAATAAATTTTTCTAACAGAAAAGTTTCTTTTAGATTGTGTCATAATACAGAGTGTCCCAAATGTCACCCCTAACGTCACTATATAGGGAGAAAATGGAAAATTGTAGCTAAATGGACTTTTACCAAATATTCATTACAAAATTTTACAGAATATTCATAAAATATTCTCTACCTGTTAACCACCTCTTTATAAAATTTTAAAGAATATTTACAAAATATTCCCCATGTGTTGGCTACCTCTTTATAAAATTTTGTAATAAATATTTTCTAAATAAAGGTATATTTATCTAGAATTTCTCTTTTTCCTCTTTAGGGTGACTTCGGGGTTGACTTTCAGGACACACTGTATTATATACATATTTATCCTTTTTTTGTTAGCTAAAACATACACAAATACAATGCCTCTTTTGAAAAAAAGTTTAATATTTTATATTAGGGCTTAAAACATAATTAGACTTTAAAAATCTATTTACTTATAAATTCTTGACAAATTATCTTTTATGATTGTCACCACTATTACATATTCTTTTGCTGTCAGTATGCTTTCAACTTGTTCTGTCTTAAAAATTTGGAATTATCCTTCTGCTTGCTTACACAGCTGCTGGGCACAAAATTAGAAAATAACATTGAGAAAAAAAAGATCAAGAGTCCTGGCATAGTGATTCATGCCTTTAATCCTAGCAATCTGGGAGACCAAGATGGGACGATTGCTTGAGAATAGCTTGAGAGAGAATGAGACCCTGTCTCTATAAAAAATAAAAAAATTGACCAGTTGAACCCAGAAGTTTGAGTTTAAAATGAGCTGTGATGTCACTACTATGTTCTAGTCTGTGTGAAAAAGCAACACCTGAATCCAGAAAATAAAAAAAAAATATTCCATAGGCTAACCATGGAAGCTGATAAGAGTATTCCATAGACTAATCATGGACAGCAGATAAGAGTATGCCATAGGCTAACCATGGACAGCCGATAAGAGTATGCCATAGGCTAACCGTGGACAGCCGATAAGAGTATTCCATAGGCTAACCGTGGACAGCCGATAAGAGTATTCCATAGGCTAACCGTGGACAGCCGATAAGAGTATTCCATAGGCTAACCATGGAAGCTGATAAGGGTGGCCTGTAACCACAGATCAAGTGATGACGACTTGCACAAAGCTTGCGTTCTGTCACCCTTTACCCCTGCCCTGTATAATGTTGCCCAGTAGGCAGAGGAGAGAGGGTGTCCTTTGAGGCAAAGGTCCTCCATCTCCTCAGGCTACTGGCACTTGAATAAACCACTTTCTCTTCGCCAACACTGGCCTCTCCTGTTTGGTCCTCAGGTGGTAGGCAGCCCCACCTGAATTCAGAAACAAATTGAGAATATTCACAAGTGTTAATTTGAATTTAATACTTGTTGGCAAAATATTTTACATTTTTAAAGTGAATGTTTGGGAAGTTTCCTATCACAGTGGCTGACACTAGCAAACAAGTCATCAAAATCTGAGCTTTATCTTTTGCTCTTGAGTATATACAAAGGAACATAAAGTTAGTGTCTGTCTTTCAGAAGCAGAGGTATGGGAACATTAATAACAGATGAGCACATGGAAATGAATTCTACGTAAAACCATTCATTCTTATGCTCAGGGGTAACAATAAATAGTATTAATAGAAGCAAAAGGAAATTGATATAGTCTTTTTAAAATTTCCACGAGTACTCACTGAATATGTATTATATGATTTGCATGCCAGGTGTTTGAGGTATTTTAGTGAACAAAGCAAACAAAATCATCTTGAGTGTTTGCTTGAGAATTACTATGTGAGAATCGTATGTGAAGACCATAGTATTGACCATAAAAGGTCATAAAATACTTGCTACTTACAACCTATTTGTCCAATATGTTACATATATTAAAACTTATGTTAGGAAATATATTAATATATTTGTAAATGAGATAATCAGTTGAAGAATCATAGAATAAAGTAAGATCATTTAAACTTTGGTGTTTGATTTTAAATAAAGCAATATTACAAAAATTTTTAAAAAGACCTCAAAGAAGTAATTTCCTATAGAAGTCTAAATAAATCATGAGTACTCACATGAATTTTACATTTTTTATTTTTTATTTTTTTTTACAGACAGAATCTCAGTTTATTACCCTCGGTAGAGTGCAGTGGCATCACAGCTCACAGCAACCTCCAACTCCTGGGCTTAGGCAATTCTCTTGCCTCAACCTCCAAAGTAGCTGGGACAACAGGTAACCACCACAACACCTGGCTATTTTTTGTTGCAGTTTAGCCGGGGCCAGGCTCAAAACTGCCACACTCGGTATGTGGGGACAGCACCCTACTCATTGAGCCACAGGTGCCGCCCAAATATTACATTTTTGAATTAAAGTCATTCCTATTTTTTTTATATCACATGTATTTTAGATTCTTTCTTTTTTTTTTTTTTTTTTTTGAGACAGAGTCTTAATCTGTTGCCCTGGGTGGAGTGTGGTGTAATCACAGCTCACAGCAACCTCAAACACTTGGGCTTAAGCAATTCTCTTGCCTCAGCCTCCCAAGTAGCTGGGACTACAGGTGGCCACCACAACACCCATCTAATTTTTCTTTCTTTTTTCTTTCTTTCTTTTTTTTTTTTTTTGGCAGTGGTAATTATTTTAGCTGGCCAGGCCAGGTTTGAAACTGCCAGCCTGGATGTATGTGGCTGGTACCATAACCACTGTGCTACAGGCACCACCTATTTTGGATTTTTTACAAAGTATATTGGCAGTGCTATTGGTTTTACATTCTCCTTGATTGCTTTTTTTTCCTGGGAAGAAATACTTTAAGATGTACCTACAAATCGAACTATTACTTAAATAGAACATACATATTAGAAATGTCTGGACTGTAAAGGTATAAGCTAAAATAAAATCTTAAGGCTCCCCCTATCATGACTAACTGGACCCCATTTTGGCCAAGGGGATCCCTAAAACTAAGTTGCTAGCCATGAGAAAGTGGGTCAGATATGCCTTACAATGCTCCCATACCCTTTTTAGAGGTATCCCCTGTGACTCTAACAGGCCTAGACACCTTCAGGTCACCAATACACATAACAAACTATTCTTTTTCACTGAGTACTTGTTTGTTAGACAAAGCTGAACTCTTTCAGCCCAGTGTCACCTGAAGAATCTTTAAAACTCACTCTCACCTGTAAGCCCCTCCTTTGAGATGTCCCATCTTTCCATCTTTTTGACCCAAACCAATGTATGTTTTCCACATACTTAATTATGACCTCACTATAATTCCTGTTTCCCTAAAATGTATAAAACCAACTAAAACCCCAACACCACAAGTCCACTTGCTCAAGGCTTCTTGGGTGTGTCTCTAGCTCATGCTCCTCAAATTAAATGCAGAATAAACATCTTTTAAATTATTTTACAAAGTATGGCTTCTTTTCAATCAACAGAGGAGTCTATAGATTGAAATTTTTTGTTGCAAGTTCTATCTTCATTAATGAATAGACACCTCAAGAAGTTTTTGGTAATCTAATAGCTTCTAAAAATCGTGTATGTGGGTATATAGATGTGTGTTTGCACTTGTGCATTTATTTTGGGAAGCATCCCTTCAGAATGCTTGTCCAATTTACTAGGTTGAAAAATAGGTACAAAATGGCATGAAATTTAATTCAAGCTGGTTAATTGGAATTACTTTATGTTTTTGATGAAACTTGTTAGGGTTCGGGGATCCCAGTTCCCCAAACCCAGTTGACCTGGTTTGATCACCTACCTGAACTTGAACATTCAACAGAGGCATGAGCAGCACAGGCAGTGGATATAGAAAGCAAAAGTAACCTGCATGAGTTTCAGCATGCCAAAGAGAAATTTTATTTAGGAAGAAAAAAGAGAAAGTTTAGAGCACTTACAAAGAGAATTGGAAATGGGTTTCTCTCAAGAAGGAGAGATGTAAGAGAGATAAGACCCAAAGGCCTATAAATACCCTTTTCACTTGACATCATTTGCAAGTCTTTCCTTGACTTCTCTGCCCTCCAGGAAGTACTGTCCTTCTCCATTGGCCATTGATTTTCTCTTCCTGTCGGTCACCTCAGTTACTTCATTCTTATAGGCCCTCCAGACTTCCCCGTTCTGCAGGCCAGGTTTTCCTCCCAACCCCCTTAAATCCCTTTTCTTAGTGTCCCTTCTCAGAATTTTTTTTTTTTGCAGTTTTTGGCCAGGGCTGGATTTGAACCCATCACCTCCAGCATATGGGGCTGGCGTCCTACTCATTTGAGCCACAGCACCACCCCTCAGAAATTATTAATAGAAATATTTTATCCCAAAATATGGCACTTGATATGCTGAACTGACTAAGGAAACCTCAAGTTCTCTCCACTCCTCCTTCCCAGTTCTCCCTTAAAAGGTTAAAAAGTTTGTTTATCTGCCTAAGATCCAGATCCAGGGAGAACAGTTGTTCTTTCCGTCCTCTCCCAAGTGCTGAGTTTTCAGTCACAGTTTGACAGTCCTTATGCTTTTATTTCAGGAGTGAAATACATTCTATTAAAATTGTCATGGCTTATGGCTCAGAGCCCATAGGACAGTGGTTACGGTGCCAGCACACCGAAGTTGGCAGGTTCGAACCTGGCCCAGCCTGGCTAATCAGCAATGACAACTGCAACAAAAAAATAGCTGGGTGTTGTGGTGGGTGCCTGTAGTGGCGAGAGGCTGAGGCAAGAGAATCACTTAAGCCCAAGATTTTGAGGTTGCTGTGAGCTGTGACACCACAGCACCTACCAAGGTTGACAAAGTGAAACTCTGTCTCAAAAAAAAAAAAAATTGTCATGCCTTAGAATAAACACTATTGATAGGAGAGATTTAGGGTATAAAGTCAAACATGTACTCCTTTTTATGTTAGGATATAAAGAGGTCATACAGTTCCTCTGATGATAAAAATATCTATGACACCATGTTTCCTTGGTTTTTTCAGCTTCTAGAGCCTGGTCTATACCCACCTTTTCTTCTACATTTAAAGTTAGCTGTGTAGCACGGAAGGGTCTGTACCTACATTTCCACCTTCTGTTCTCAAATCTCTCTTTCTACCTCCCTCTGATAAGGATACTTGCCACTGTATTTAGGACCCACCTAGAAAATCTACAATGATGTCCTGAAGATCTTTAATTTAATCATACCTACAAAGTCCCTCTTACCATATAAAGTAAATTGCATAGGTTCCAGGGATTAGAACCTGGATATATTTAGTGGCCTTTATTAAGTTTCCCTTTTGACCACCTGACTGCCCTCTGACATTTTATACACAAAGAAAACCCTCCAGTTAACATATTCAAAAAAAAAAACAACTTGGTTTTCATATTCAATTCTATTGCCTTCTTAAATTTTATTATAATTTACATGAAATCCTTTTTATTTTTCCTTAAACATGTCTTTTTTAATAATCAACTATCACTAACTTCTAAGATGTTATAGTCAGCCCAGATTATGACATCAAGCTATATTATCTGTATATCTCTTACCACATGCAGTTCTGCTTTATAACAGCCAGAGTGACATTTTCTAAAACTTAAATGCACTTCCTGAGAAAGACCCTTACTCCTACCACTGAGGACTGAACTCTGACCTTCTTCTTTTGCCCAAATTCCTTTCTAAGAGACCTGGTGAATCACACCTATAAATGATAAAATCTCATTAAACAGGTTTTGTTAACCTGTTAAACAGTGGTTACTTCCCAACTTGATTTTGATCTAGCATCACATGGGTGATAGACAAATCCTTTACTTAACTCAAGGATCCTAGCAGGCACTTATCTTTTTTTTTTTTTTTTTTTTTTGCAGTTTTTGGCTGGGGCTGGGTTTGAACCCACCACCTACGGTATATGGGACCAGTGCCCTATTCCTTGAGCCCCAAGTACCACCCAGCAGACACTTATCTTAAGCATTTCTTTCTCCTGATTCCAGCACATTAGACAAAACTTCAGCCAGTTGTCAACTATTGAAGAACCCCTAAAATCCACCTATGATTTGTAAGCCCCACTTCAAAATGTGCCACCTTTTTGAGTCAAACTAATATACCCCTTCCAGACATTGATCTATGACTGCACATGTAAGTCCTGTCTCCTTAAAATGTATAAAATCAAACTGTGACCCAGCCATGGCAAGACTCCCTTGCTCAAGACTTCT